>SRPW01000896.1:0-14456 GCA_018360225.1 Claviceps pusilla | reverse complement strand
TTTTTGCATCATGGAGTGCTTCTTTGTTTTTTGCCTCTGCCCTCGTTGCCCAAAACGACCAAAGAATTCACAAAGCTAGACTTACTCTTCTCGAATAGAACATCCGCCTCCTGTGCCGGTGACCCATCCTAGGGTCCAGAACTTGGCGCACAGAGAGGGGATGAGGTTGGCTGGATGGTCTGGGTCGTCGGACGTGATGAGGTGGTCGGCATTGTGGACGTGTTCGTTGGTGGAGGCCATCGTCGGAGAAAGAATATCCGAGGAAAATAGATGAAAACAAATTTGTTAAAAAAAAGAATAGAATAAAAATCACGCAGCGGACTGCTCGTGAGGCGAGTGGCGTCTATGGCGCTGCTACCAGGAATAACACGCCTGAAGATCCAATTTCTTGGTGTTCAATAGCCACGGTTCCTTGGATAATGTGTGTATTTTCCCCGTGTATTTTCGTTTCGTTTCGTTTCTTTTTTTTTCTCTCTTCAGCGATCGAGTGTTGCGTGACGATCTAGTCTGACGCTGGTGGGGCAGCCGAACTTGGGCCGGCGGCATTGTGGTGGTGCCCACCATGGCAGTTTGCGCGGAGTGGGCTGGCAAAGAATACTAAGCAGGAACCCATTGATGGCGCCAGCCGCAAATGCTAGCATGGCTAGCTCCTGCCCACGTCATACAATACCAACCGTCCACGGACCACAGGGCACATATTCAACATTCAAGCACACATCGTGATCATCACGATCTCCACGCGTGGTCATGTCATCTCAATGCCAATCCAAAAGTGACGCTTTCATCCACTTCCACCCACTCCCATCCGTTTTTATCCCCCGCGACGCATCACCGCCGTGTAATTGCCGCGTCAACACGGCCGTGGCGCGGACGTGACTTGCCGGGGCCGGAGCGCCTCATTCCCAGGGCCTTGGAAAGCCATGCCGGCGCGACGCTGGTTTACTTTACATGATTGTTGTTTTTTGTTTCTTTTTTTATTCTTATTTTTTTTTTAAAAAAAAAAAACGTCTTTAATCTGACACTGGCAGAGGCAAACATGGTTTCGGCGTACTCTTGTATTTTTTTTCCCTTCCTTTTCGTTCTCTGCTTCTTTTTTTTTAAACAAGTTTATGCCAGTCTGGATCCGCTGCATCATCTGAATTCAACTCTCTTTCTGGCCATGTTCTTTTCCCTTTTAAGTGTTCACTACAGGGACTACCATCGTACATTCATCACCGGGGATGCACGGGTCAGACAAGCACCAGCGTAGCAATTTGGTTGTCTCGTAACCTGAATGTTGCGCATAAGGAACGTGCAGATGCCGGGGAAAAGCGTCCGGGAGGACGAAAAAGAAAGTGCGGGAAAAAAAAAAGAAAAGAAAAAGCCGAGCAGAAGCTAGCTTCGGACAATTGCGCCATGACACTGTTCGATCGGCAGGCTGTTTATTTTTAAAAACCGGGTTTCTCGTATTCTGTTGTGGTTTTTTTTTTCTTTGGTTCCGCCTTTTGTTTTCGGGCCTCCGTCGGCTTGTTCCTTTTGTTCTTGGTTTGTTTCCTTTTTTTTTTAATCTTCTTTTCTCTTCTTTTCGTTTCTTTTCCTTTAGCTTCTAGAAAACACGAAGGTTGAATGCTCCGTCTTGGACTGCCCTCTCGAAATCAACGCAGGTCATCGCTGTGCCCTGTTGATCTGTAGCACGCGTCCACGAATGCTGGGCCACGTTCCCATGACCTCCTTCTTGATTGTCGGGCCCAGTAGCACCGCGTCTACGTCGTGTCGTCTGGCTCTGAAGAAGGAAACAAGAAAATAAATGCCTCGTTTTTTTATGAATTACTCCTCACGTGAGACAGCGTGCAAGCAGGAATGCACAGAAGTTGGGGGAAGTGGGTTCTCTCTCTCTTTTTCCTTTTTCCTTTCTTTTTCCCTTTTCTTTTTTCCCCCGTCTTTAGTCTGTCTGTCTCAACAGAACCATGCGGCGGGATATCTAGACACCCCGGGGCCTCGGGTGTGGACAGGAATGTACAATGCACACGGAGCAGCGTGTGAAAACAAAATGACAATGCGGGCACATGATCCATTCAGGCCTCCTTCTTCTTATTGTCGGTCGCTGCGACACATTGACACACAACAAAGCCTCAATAACCTGATTTGTTATGGCTGTCAACGATCCACCTCAAAATCGTAAGCCAAAAAAAAAAAAGAAAAAGAAAAAGAAAAAGAACGACGCGGCACCCCTGTGTCGAATCTTGGCGTGTCTCAGAGGGGTGAGACAGGAGTTTGCTGGTGCCACTGGACTTGTCAACAACAACACAGCTTCTTGCAAAGCCGGCCATAATGGTGGTTACCGTTTCCCTGTTTATTCAGCTGAGAATCGACATGAACGAAAACACGAGCTTCTTCTTGGCCTGGGTCCCTGGAGGGGTGTGAGGTGACGAGGACCAGAGTGCTCACGATGACTACTACCTACCTAGGTACCTAGGTACCTACCTAGTATGTAGGTACCTACCCACCTTTCTATTTCCTACTTCCTACTACTACATGTGCATTGATTGCTGCCAAGAAACAGAAACCACACAGCCACGCAAGCATCCAGACGGCTCAGACCGTCATGTGCCTGGTCGTGAGTGCATCACTGCATGCTGCAACATATTCGGGACGCTGGATTCTGGGATGAATCCCGGGCTGGATCCTGGTCTGGATCCTAGGCTTGCTTCAGCCCGGTGCCCGGTGGCCGGTTTCCATACATGCAGTCGGAGATTGAAACATGAAAAAAAGTGATGGAACCCGTTATTCACACTTCATCATGCTGGGTCTGGGTGCATGTGGCGTCGACTACTGGCCGCCCAGGTCTGTCCTACGCCCAGTGATTGCATATTCGGGCAGCTTCGATGTGACCACCCCCCTTCCTTCCTGTGGTGGCGTCAATGATTGATACTTGCACCTTACTTCCTACCTTCCTTCCTACCTGCCTTCCTACCTGCCTTCCTGCCTGCCTTCCTACCTGCCTCTTGGTACCTACCTATCCAGTAAGAAGTGGTTTGCCTCGAGCTAGGGTACCCCCCATGCTCACATTCGTGCTCACGTTTCTCACGGTTCCCGTCTCTAAAGTATGCGTCGATCTGGTCGGCACACCTACGCCATCCGCCGCATTCCCGTCCACCGCCGCCCCCGGGTCCCTGCCTAAATAAAGGAACTCGACTTCCCAGATTCATAGACGGCGAGCGTCTTTCTCTTTTCTGCACAGCCCTTCTCCGTCTCATGTGTTTTCATTCTTCTTGACAAGAGTCTTTCGTTTCCAGAGTTCTTTCTCAGCCTTGATAGATCACCTTCGTTTGGACCCAAGACCGCGAACTTCTTAATACGTAATTTACCAGTGACTCGTAATTTTTCTCGACCTTGGTGCAACCCACACAACAACAACAACAACAACAACAACACCGCTGTCGTCGTCGTTATCATCTCCATCATCAACATCACCATCATCAACAACATAACACACATCAAGATGCGTTTCGTCGTCGCTCTCGTTTCTGGTCTGGCCGCCACCGTCTCTGCTCAGGCCACCACCACTACCAGCATGTCTGCTGATCCCGCCACGGCTTCTGCTTCTGCCTGCTTGAAGAAGTGTCACCCCGGTGACGTCAATTGCCAGTCTCACTGTATCACTGTAAGTGAAGGCGCATGTCGGACAGTTTGCGAAGATGGAATAGGTCTGAGGGCGTCGCCAACAAACCTGTCCATGTCCCTGCTTATAACCCCCCGCCATCCTGTCATCCAAAGTACAGGCAACGGGAAATTGAAGCTGACATGGCAACTTCCCATCTAGGTCCCCAGTCCCAACGAGCAGCAAGTCAATGACACCACCAAATGTGCTGCCGCCTGCCCCCAGGGTAATGGTAGCCCCGAGCAGACGCAGAAGTTCGCCGACTGCGTCCAGGCCTGCATCTCCAAGCACTACTACGAACAGAGTCAGGGAACTCCTCAGGCCACTGGTGTCAGCGGCGGCAGCGGCAGCGGCGCCGGTGCCGGTGCCGGTGCTGCTGCGTCCAGCTCGAACGCCCCTGCCACCGCCACCGGTACCGGCGTTGCCCCCAGTAATTCGGCCGGCTCGGGTTCGGGTTCGGGTTCCGGCTCCGGCTCCGGCTCCGGCTCCGGCTCGGGTTCGAGCTCCGGCGACCAGGCGTCCAGCACCGATTCTGCTTCTCAGACTGGCTCCAAGACGTCATCCAGTACTGCTGCTACGAGCACCAACGCTGCTCCCGGCATGACCTTTGGTGCTACTAGTGCGCTTGTCGGTGCTTTGGCCGCCATTTTTGCTCTGTAAAATCGCATCGTGGCTCTCTTTGGTTGGACACGGGAGATGGATGTTGACAGCGAACTCGTTCTGGAGGGGGGGGATTAAAAGGGTGTTGTCGTTTTATAGTGATATGTTTTGATGGTTGGGATAATTTCGTATGATACAGGCGTGGAAAGTTGGACTTTCGGCTGGGGATAATCTGGACCAGGGAAGCATTTGTATTGTATCTCTTGATTGGACATACTACCGCATCTAGCATGGTCAAGGGTTCAATCCGATTTGCTTAATAACGATGGCATCTGGACATAAGCGTCTAGTGTGGAGCTCCATTTTTGCAGAGGCACGATTTGGCGGGTTGTACGGTCAATTTGCCGACGACATCAACTCGTCGGTCCAGTATGTGTTTGAAATGGAGTCTACGAGCTCAAATGAGGCTCCTCGAATTCGCTGCCTGCCAAAACCCCGGTCGATCTGGACCCTAAAAGAAATGGGTATGCGAATATGCCCACGAATAACTCATCCCAGCAGAGATGTACAGTTCATGGCGATGGCTCAGTGCGACCAAACAAGGCATGCGTGCAGTCTGACCCTCCAGGGTAAGTTGAAGCACATGGACGAAATTCGTAATCCTCGCTCCACACACACACACACACACACACACACACACATTCCTCCTGAGGCTGTTTGGCTGGAAAGGTGTGGTTACATCTTATTTTCAGACATCACGGCCAAAGGAAAAAAAAATGTGGCCTTTTCTACTTGCCCTGCTTCTTTGTGGCTCTCGACATCAAATAACATGTGTGCAGCAGTGAGCACGATCAAGGCTGGTCTGGTGGGAACATTGAAGCCCCACAGTGAAAATCAAGGCCACTGAGCATGCTGCATTGATTTGAATCGGCCCCCCCGCAACAACCATGTGTCCTCAAGCGCTCAAGCTCTCACGCGCTCCCACTAGGGCCCGCGTCCCTGAGTGACAGACAGCGAGTGCTAACCGCTCCAGGCTAATTCCGGTGGTGCCCCCTAACAAAGCCAAGGTTCCGTCGGGGTCCTTCATCTTCTTCACGTTGCTTCTACGTGTCCTTAACCAAACTTGGCCACCGCATGCGCACTTCTTTAGGTTTCCTAGTCCTCTGGAATAAAGTCCCAGTTCTCTTTTCACGAGCCTCACCAACCGACTTCTTCTCTTTTTCTTTTCTCTCTCTCCGTCCCCTCACCTCCCCCTTTTTACTCTTCGTCTTTGTCTTTCTTCCCACTTCACTCTCTAGGAATCGATCGAAACCCGCTCTCAGCCGCCGGGGAGTTCGACCAATTGGCATCAGATCTTCATCTTCTTCGCGCGTTTGCAGCACCACCTAGGTTGTTTGCAACCCCCTTCTAGAGTGTGCAGCCTCCCTTTTTTTTTTTCGCCACGAGAGAGACTCCCCCTCCTAGAGCGTCTGCCTTTGTTTCGCCATCCAGGATGAAGTTCAACGCTGCGGCCGCGGCTGTGTCCGCTGCTCTCTTGGCTGGATCGGCTCATGCCGACAAGGTCGAGGACTCGCCTGTTGTCCCTGCTGATCTTCCTGCCTTTACTGTAAGCGACTCCAAGTCCTATTTTTTTTTTCGTGGTTTTTCTTTTGGCTGTGCTGTTCTGTGACCAGTCGGCTCGACACGGTTCATGTCATGCCGCCATACACGGGTCTATACACCAATCTTCTCGTCTCTATTCTTGTTCGCAAGCTAACTGGATTGCCCCTTTTCTTCTTCTTCTCTTTTTACCTTTGTTCCATTCAGCCCACTACCCTGAAGGCTCCTTTCCTCGAGCAATTCACCGATGATTGGGAGACGCGATGGAAGCCCTCTCACGCCAAGAAGGATATGAAGGGCTCTGGCAATGACGAGGAAGAATGGGCCTTTGTTGGCGAGTGGTCCGTCGAGGAGCCTTACCAGTACAAGGGCATGAATGGCGATAAGGGTCTTGTTGTCAAGAATCCTGCTGCTCACCATGCCATCTCGGCCAAGTTTCCCAAGAAGATTGACAACAAGGGCAAGACTCTTGTCGTTCAGTATGAAGTCAAACTTCAAAGTAAGTTTCATACAATTCGCCACTCTCCCGCAGCCCTCTTTTCAATCCGCAATGTCTTAAGTTGTGACTTCTTCTCGTGGTTCCTCGTCGCGAATCTTCATGGCACTGGTTTCCGCATGTACTGACAACAATGGGCTTTTTCTAGAGGGTCTCGAGTGCGGTGGTGCTTACATGAAGCTCTTGCGTGACAACAAGGCTCTTCATCAGGAAGAGTTCAGCAACACGACACCCTATGTCATCATGTTTGGCCCCGACAAGTGTGGCCACACGAACAAGGTTCACTTCATCTTCAACCACAAGAACCCCAAGACTGGCGAATACGAGGAGAAGCACCTTTCTTCACCTCCCACGGCCAAGATTGTCAAGACAACCGAGCTCTACACCTTGATTGTGCACCCCAACAACACCTATGCTATCAGGCAGAATGGTGAGGAGGTCAAGTCTGGCTCCCTCCTCGAAGACTTCACCCCTTCCGTCAACCCCCCCGCTGAGATCGATGACCCCAAGGACTCCAAGCCTGCTACCTGGGTTGATGAAGCCCGAATCCCCGACCCCGAAGCCAAGAAGCCCGAGGACTGGGACGAGGACGCTCCTTTCCAGATTGTTGACGAGGACGCCACCATCCCCGCGGACTGGCTTGAGAATGAACCTACCACTGTCGCTGACCCAGAGGCCGAGAAGCCCGAGGATTGGGATGATGAGGAAGATGGCGATTGGGTTCCCCCCACTGTCCCCAACCCCAAGTGTGCCGATGTCTCTGGATGTGGTCCCTGGGTCAAGCCCATGAAGAACAACCCCGACTACAAGGGCAAATGGTCCGCTCCTCTCATTGACAACCCCGCCTACAAAGGACCTTGGGCTCCTCGCAAGATTAAGAACCCGGCTTATTTTGAGGACAAGCATCCCTCCAACTTTGAGCCCATGGGTGCTGTAAGTAGACAAGAATCAAATTGTGCCGGCCTAGTCGAGAAAATAAGAAGAAAAACGGCTAACTTTGAATGTGCAGATCGGTTTCGAAATCTGGACCATGCAGAACGATATCCTCTTCGACAACATCTACATTGGCCATTCCATCGAGGATGCCGACAAGCTGGCTGCTGAGTCCTTCAAGCTCAAACACCCCGTGGAGCAAGCTCTGGCCGACGCTGACAAGCCCAAGGAAGATGAGACTCCCAAGTCCCCCTTGGACCTCAAGTTCCTCGACAACCCTGTCCACTACATCAAGGAGAAGACTGGTCTCTTCTTGACTATCGCCAAGAACGACCCCATCGGAGCCATCAAGTTTGTTCCCGAGGTTGCTGGCGGTTTTGCCGCCCTCGCCGTCACTTTTGTTGCCCTTCTCGTCGCTCTTCTTGGACTGGGTGGTTCGGCGGCGGCCCCGGCTGTCAAGGACGCTGCTTCCGCCGCCAAGGGCAAGGCTAAGGAAGTGAAGGAAAAGGCTGCTGAGGCTGCGGCCACTGGTGCTGAGAAGGTCAAGGGCGAGGCCACCAAGCGATCTACTCGCAGCCAGTCTTGAAAAAAATCAAAGTAGAAAAGGTGGAATTCTTCCTTAAATGGAAGAAAAGCAGGAGGGAGGAAAGAGTGTGTTTGAGGCAAAAAATTCTTGCAAGTCGCGGGCCGCGCAAAGCTGAGCCACGCAAACGGAATGAAATGAAAGAAAGAAGAACAAACACAAAAAACAAAACAAAAAAAAAACAAAAAACAAAACAAAACAAAACAAACGTTGAGCAAGCTGGCCCAGAAGCTAGAAAAGTGACTGCTTGCTATTTGATGAAAGTATCTTTTGCTGCTGCAATCGTTGGGGTTCCCTCTTTACTGTCATGTTTTCACAAGTTGACACAATGCAGGCGAGCGATTGACGGGTTTGACGACGTGTCTTGTTCCGTTTGTCTACATGGGAGGCGTTGCTTTGCCTTGGACTATTCTTGACTATTCTTGTCGTGTATAATAAGCAGGTCCCAAGTAGGTGGGCAGGGTGCAAAATGGATTTATAGTTTATGCAAGCATTTTGGTTTTGAGTTTCTGCGTGTCATGTTCAGTGCCATCGAGTGCTTGTGTTCCAGATGGACCCAATCGGACAGCATGCCAAGACTGGTTGGGTGGACGATAGTAGAGTGATGATTGATGATGCCAGCGGAGAAGTCGCCGGAGAAGTAGGCGATGCTTCAAGGCCTCCATCTACACCTCTGTCCTCTGTGACACATGTCCGAGGGCTCCTATGCCACTGCTTGCCACAGGCCTGGTATGGTCAGCTATGGCTATGGCAACTTCTGGTTCTCTAGCCAAGGTCTTTCTGTGCATGTCCTTGGTCATGTATGGCCATTCATCCCCGCGAGGTGTGCGTCGTTGAAATCAAGCCAGGGTGTATTGTACGTCGTACAAACATGCTGCATATACCCATGTGTGTGTTGAATAGCGAGTTCTTTTTCCTCCTCTCTTCGCCCGTGTTGGCTTTCCCTCTGGCTCTCAACTTCATCGCCTCGGGTGTAACTATACGTATCATCTCCTTATCGCCTTTATTTCATTTCATTTCATTACTTTTTTTGTTAAATGTAAAGTGCTTATTGTCATGGCTTTGATGCAGGCAGTCGAGACTCCACATTGGAGAGCCGTGAGAGAAATTTGAGATTGCGCGTGCGTTTGGTAGATCACAACACCCTTTTTCTTGCGATGGTGTTTGGTGTTTACGTGGGGTTGGAGGGGAGGGGGAATGCGTGCGTGCTTGTATATATTGAATTACGGGGCTACTACTTGGGGTACTTGTGGGATTGGCGTATAGAATCGGTGTAGAAGACGGGGGGGGATGAACTAAGTAAGACAGGAGAATTACATGAAGATGAACTGGACAAAGAAGAACTAGTTTAAAGAAGAACAGAACTAGTTGACGAAACTAGTTAGAGAAGAACGAGTTTAAAGAAGAGCTTGATGAGGAAAAACTGGATACAGAGGAACTAAATAAAACCAAACTAAAGAACTAAATAAAGACGAATTAAACAAAGATAAACTAAATAAAGAGGAACTAAGTAAAGAAAAATGAAATAAAGACGAACTCAATGAAGACGTATTGAATGAAGACGGACTGGTGAAGACGGACTGATGAAGACGGACTGATGAAGATGAACTGAATAACGACAAACTAAAGAGGAAAAACCAGATTAAGACGAACCAAGGAAAGCTAAACGAGATACAGAAACCTAACCAAGATACAGAAACCTAACCGAGATACAGAAACCTAACCAAGATACAGAAACCTAACCAGGAAACAAGACCCAAACAAAATTATATACCCCCTCACTACAAGCTCATCCATTGTCCCATCAGCCAAGCACAGTCCGCAAGCTTACACCGCGCCCAGCTCACCCCCTTGATGCCGAGGAGGCCACGGCTTCACACTAGCCTCTATGTCTCGACTGACTTTTCCAAGGCCCTCCTTCTGTCATGAGATAGTACATTCATAAAGTATGCACATAGCTGTACCTTGTCTGCGCAGGGACACGCGGCGTGTCAACTCGCCGTCGCACGGCATAGCACGAGTTGCAACTCAAACCGGGCATAAAGTGCGAATGCAACAAGCAGGTCCGGAGGAAATAGTCGTAGGATACACAAGTTCCTTGTCAGGTAAACACCCTTCTTCACCAAGTGGCTATACATCCGTCATAGGGTGCCAGGGCATACACATGATTAGTGACAGGACCATTCTGTTGGACGAACCGGAGATGACCAGGGTTTTTTCCTGGCGAATGCGTCTGGAGACATAAAAGAAAGATGATGGCAAGACATTGAATACATATTATGTGTTCGTATATTCGAGACGTCATGGCCTTGGACGGCGCGGGATGAAATAGAGGTTATGTATTCGGATATCAGGATAACATAGCCTGAAAAGGCTCGTACATGGAATACCAATCTCCCCTTTTGTTTCAGTCTACCAGCGGTCAGAATGACTTGCACTGTCTGTACACGTGGTGAAAAGCTCACCCATCAGGTTCCCTCATAATGAGCCTTGTTTGAGTGAGCACCCAGCCCAACGACAGGTTTACTTTATCAGGAGTGACTGCAACTATACTCTCTGATAAATATAAGGATACACCGCAACCCACAGCGTTCACGTAAATGTATTCGGATAGCGTAGTCCTTGCACCAAAGTAACCCATGAAATACACACAGGGGACAGGGCTGGAACCCTTCCAGCAATACAGATACTAGGCCGGCCATGATAGTGGACGTGGATACTTGCGCCACAGGGTCTCGGGGGTACTTTTTCATGGGCGGCGAGGTGTCGGTTCGTGATCCAGTGATTGAGGATAAGGTGGCTATAATATATGGCGTGGGAGATGGGGGTTTACTGTCAAGGGGAACGGAAACGAGAGGCAAAGGGAAAGCCAGAAGAAAGACTCATGACGAAAGACAGGATGTGAACTAGAAGTCGAAACGAGACCAGGGTTAAACCCGAAGCTAAGCCAAGCCCAAACCAAAGCCAAAGACAGAACCAAATTAGAAACTAAAACAAAGCCAAACCTAAATCACACTCAACCAAAGCCAAAGCCAAAGCCGAACAAAAGCTAAACCAAAACAAAACCCAAAACAAAGAATAAGCCAAGACTGAACAAAAAACAAAGGCCGAGAAAAGAAATAGAGGAACAAAACCGTATACATGAGACACAACAACCAACGCCTACTGATTATTACTCATCACGAGACCAAACAAACAGAGTGTATTTACCAAGGAGCGCTAATATGAGCTACCTGTATTATTGTATCAATCACCTCACAAACGCATTTAGCCAAACCACATCGCTGGTGCAGAAAAAATAAAATAAAAAAAGATATCCTGAATCCAATATCGTTGACCTGAAACGCGTGAAAAAATGACTCCTAGCCCTCAATGCAATGACTTTGCGTCGCAGAGGTCGCTCGCTTCCTCACGCGCTCTTCTCGAGACAATTCCCGCCATTTGTTCCTGTCGTTATTCTGCATCCTTATCGGCGTGTGTCGTCGGTATGAAATAAGTACTCAATTTGGTGGTTATTGAACATGAAATTTGTAAATTCTCACTCTGTTGATGATCTGTCGTCTGCCGTCTATTCAATGACTCGCACTAACGATATGGTGTGAAAATGCGAGTGCTTTTTTTTTTTAGGTTTCATTCTTTTTGGTGAGTGTTGAGTGAAGAGATAATACAACATATTTTCTAGTCAATTCGAAGATTTTGATAACATGATGGTGTAGCATAATTTTGCTACTCCTGTATCTTGAAGCCGTAGATGACGATGGAAATACAAACCAGTCATCCATCCGCTCTGCATCTGAGAACGATACTCCACAGAACGAGTTTGACAGAGCGGTAATGAGGACACCCCTCAGCCGTTTCTAGCCCGAGTTTCGTGCCGATTCCATGCTTGCACGCAGCTGCGGGCCTTCTTAGAAAAAGGACCTGGAGGTATTGCGTTGCAGAAAGGTGACCGCTCATATCGGGTCGTATGAATGCATCGTCGGTCAATGGTACAACTCATCTCATAATATATGAACCATGCAATCAAGGGGTCGAGCATGAGCGTCACCAAAGCGTCTTCTACATGACAACGCAGTCCTTGTCGTCCTTGTCTCCCTTTTTGACACGAGGCGGCGCAACTTCCATGGGTGTGCCGTGACCACTGACGGCTGCTTGGATGACAGCAATACGCTGCCTGGCTCGTTCGTCGCCGGCATCAGCGGCTCTCACATACCACACGTTGGCTTCGAGAATGTCCCGACGACAACCGATGCCCATCTCGGTAAAGTATCCGACTGCATATTGTGCCTTGACGTAGCCTAGAGGGTATGATTCCAAGTCAGCTTTCCGTCTCATGTTACACCTTAACAGCCTCTTCTCTGACAGCCGAAACCCATGATGAGACGTCACTTCATCATCAAAAATGGCATGCCATCTATTTGGGGGCTTGGCGTCTCACGACTTACCCAGTTCGGCAGACCGACGTGCCCATTCATACGCCTCCTCCTCATCCTTCTCCAGAATGGGTGGTGCGCCAACCAGGTACCACGCACAGAGACCCATCATGGCGGCTGAATGATTTCGCTCTGCGGCGCCTGTATAGAAATGTACGCTCAGGGCAGGATCACGCGGGCAGTTCAACCGTCCATGTTCGTAGGCATCGCCCATCCGGTAATTGGCTTCCGGATGTCCCAAATCCGCTGCTTGCGTGAAGAGTTCGGCCGCATACGATTCATCGACAAAGATATCGTCACCATATCCCGTCTCATAAAGGCAGCCCAACTGGTATGGCGCGGCATTATATTGCGAGTCGGCCGCCTCGGTGGCGAGTTTCAACCATTTGAGCCCCTCCCTATACCGCTTCTCGCCGAGATCGCCAGACAGGCAGGCTTTACCCAGTCGTGTCATGGCGCCTGGATGCCTTTTTGACGCCGCAGTCCGGAGAAACTGAACAGCCTTGGCGGGGTCCTTACGACAACCCCATCCAAACTCGTAGCAGAGAGCAGTTCGGTAGGCAGACTCGGCATGGCCGTGTTTCGCGGCGAGGACAAACAGCGGAAACGCCGCATTGTAATCCTCCTTGCCTTTGCTGAAAAGACCAGATGCATAGCCATCTGCGAGGTAATACTGAGCAAACGGGTAGCCACCATTTGCCAGTCGCTGGAGAATCTGACGAGCTTCTCGGACAAGGTCGTTAGGGCTGGAGACCCTTGCTTCCACGATGGGACTGTCGAGGTCTCTCAGGGGCGGCGGCGGGGTCTTTCTCTTTGTTGTTTCCTTGGAGTTTTCGAGATCCAGCCCCTGTTCCATGGCCGTGGAGATGAGGAGAACGGCAAACGAGTACTGAATGGAAAAATCCATGGTCTTCTTCACGTTTTGCCTATACATGTCTAGAGTCTTTTGCGTGCTGAGCAAGGAGGCGTTAGTTCCAACGACAGTACGGAGGTCCGAGTTGTCCAATGGCAGCGGCGCTGGAGACTGTTGAGGATACGGCACATTGAGCAACTCGGCATAGGTCGAGAGCCTATTCTCAGGGGATTTCCGAGACTGAACGGACGGCGGCCGCCCGTACGAGCCACCAGGGGATCTGCACCGAGAGCTGTAATCTGAGAGGGTGGAGTAGGCCGAGAGCGGTCGAGTAAGCGAGCTTCTTTGAAAGTATTGGGAGGATGGAGTGAGATGCCGCCTGATATTATTGCCTGCATATTCCAGATTCAGATCGGCCGACGACGACCGGGCAAACTGACCAGCTCCGCCGCTCGAAGCTCTTTGCGCGTATTGCTGTTGGTGGTAATTATGAACTGGCGGTGCAGAACCGATCTTGGGCCCGAGGCCGTCCATGATGGAGCTCGCCGGCGTGTCGACCGTGGGCGGGTAGTCTGAATAGTCATTGATGCCGTAGACGGAGCTTGCACTCGTTGCTGCTGGAGATTGTGCCGAGGCGCGCTGCCGCGAGGTGCTAGTTGTCGTCTCGTTGGATTCATGGCTTTTGCGGTTAATCCCCTGTTCATGCTGAAATGTTGAACGTTCCTGGAGGCCTGCGACTGATGAGGTGGGCAAACCGAGGTCTACTGATACGTGGCTGAACTCTGAGGCCAATTCATCGACGCTCGAGGGCGCTGAATTCACAGTAGTATATGTCTGCGCCAGTTGAGATCCGGGGGCAGCGTCACACCGATAATTCAAGGAAGGAGAGATGGCTCTTTGCATGTCCGTGGTTTCCACCCCTCCATATGATGCTGAATAGGCTGTCGCATGCTCGATGTTGGCATTCGAGGGCTCTGGTAGCGCCTCATCCTGATAGTCGAATCGCACAGGGGTAAAAGGCCCTGTTCTCAGTCGTGCATTACCATCCTCGAGCGATGGAGGATGCAACGGCTTGCGAGGATCAGCCTGACTCATTGTTGGACTGGAAGAGGAATACCTATGCAACGTTATGTGCTCGCGAGCGTTGAAATTTTGAGAGGCCGACATGGCTGGTGATGATGCGCTGGCCGTAGCCATGATTTGTGACGTTCAGAGCTGCCAACTAAGAAAGCAGGAGCTGGATTATTCAATAGCTCTGGCGAAGAAGCTTGAGAAGTTTGCAGAATAATCTTCTTCTTCTTAATTTTTCCTTGCAAAAA
>SRPW01000895.1:0-14459 GCA_018360225.1 Claviceps pusilla | reverse complement strand
TTCTTTTTTTTTTTTTTCGCTCGCTGCCACAGTCGCATCGCAGGCACCGTTTCCCAATACGGCAGCGTGCATTCTCTGCACATAAGAGGGCGTTTTGGAAACCATACGTACATATGTATGCACATATGTATGTACACGCCGACCATTCCTCGCTAGAACCGTCATGGCGTTTGTGGTTGCGTCACGCGTGCATGCGAACAAAGTGGTAGAAACGTTATGATAGTGTGATGCGGACAATAAGGGAGGCCAATTGGGGTTCGAGTCGTTTTCTACCATATTATCTCATACTTACCAGCCTTGGTGAGCTCCAAGTCTCGTATTTGTCTTGAAAGGGGTACCTACCTGCCTCCATATAAGTAGTAGGTACCTGCCTACTAGTAGGTACAGTACCTACTTACCTAGGTACCTAGGTAGACAGGCAAGTACGGTTGCAATGGAAGGTGCCACCCGTCGACGTTCTTGTCGGGCGTGCTGACGTCATGGCCTGGTCTATCACGAATCCACCATCACGGAACCTGAACGGCTTGCAACAAGGAGCACATTGGAGCAGCCTTATTCTCGCGGGTATGTCTCCATGTCCATTGTCTGCTCGATCTCCATCATCTCCATCACACCCCCTTCCCTCGTGATCCTGCGGCGTGATTTTGACAGCCAAAGATTGTCTCTTTTTTTGTTTAGTTATTCACTTTGCTCCTCTCCCCCGTATCGATTGAAACCAGCACGTCCAGCTCGTCGTCAGGATGAGTCGAGAGTTGGTCCTGTTTCCCGCGTCCGCGCCATCGTTTGATAGATGAATGGGGTGGATAGGCGAAACGTATGCACAATCAAGCAACTCCGCATCTGCTTCTTCTGCAGGGACTCTGCAAGGTAGCACGTACCACCCAGGTTTTTTTTTTTTTTTTTTTTTTTTTTTTTTTCAAGGTATGGCGCCACGTCGCCAATGCGGCCATGAGAAAATGCCCGTCATGTTGCATTCTAGACCGACGTGTCCAATATCCCCCCATTGTTGCATGTTTGCTGGCAGGGCAGTCTTTTTTTTTTTTGACCCTTTCGTGCGCGTGCGTGTGCGTCTGTTTTCAGCTCACAGTGCGAGGCTCCCACTGGGAGCGTGGCCAGATACTCTCGTACCGGGACTGAACTGAGATGAAGATGAGACTGAGAGAGAGAAGCCACCAGGAACCGAAAAGGCTGGCTTATCCCAGACAATGGAGTCACGGATGATGAACCCTCGACTGAGACACTTGCTATTGAGTGTTGTTGCACGTGGCGAGTTTGTGCCAACCCCAACCCTTCTTGATTCCTGCGTGTCTCGCCCTCGATATACTTTTCTTCTTCTCTTCCTCTTTTCGTCTTCTTCTTTTCTTTCTTCCACTTTTCCCAACATACATATACACATGTACATCTCCACTTCAGGCACATAGCACATCTCATGGTACATGCTTACCCCGAAAAAGGTTGGGCTCGTCAGGCTGCAGGCATACATACATATGTTTCAATCGTCATTTGTGAAAAGAGTGTTCGAGACGCGCAGCCGAAAGAGGAGCCCGAATGACGCAAAATACGGGCAGACGAGATTGTCAATACTTTTACAAGTTCGCCTTTTCGACTCAACTCACTCTCACCCCTCACTTTTCACTCCTCGTCGCGCAGACAGACAGCCGCAGCAGCTTTCCCCCCTTCCCCCAACGCAGTCGTTGGCGTCGTCACCTTGATCATGGTCGTTTGACCTTGCGGGACATTGCACTTCGATCCTGTCCACTTGTCGCGTCGCCATGAGTGCCCGAATCTTTTTCATGGTAAGGCTTCCTCACCTCGCCGCGTGGGAGGCCGTGGTCATGGTCATGGTCATGGTCATGGCCAATGGGATAATATACATTTTTCTCAGCTAGGCCTCAAAACTAACACCACACCATGATTAGGATGGCACCTACACGCTGATGCGCATCCCGCTCGATCTTTACGGTGTCTTTTTGCAGCCCATTCTTCGCGTGCTCATTCCTCAGACGCAGAGTCTCCATCTGGACCGGAATTCGACGCTCGGTGGCCCGCTCGAGGGCATTTCGCCAGACTACCAACATGGTTTCATGAACGTCAGCGTGACGCACTTGGAGTGTTCCATTGTGTGTCATACCTCGTGGGCCAGAGCCGTCTTTGAACCCATCATCCAGTCGTTGCCTCCGCAAAAGGCCAAGACCATCTCCTCCTGCACCGAGCCATACATTGTCTTGTCCGTCATCAGTACCGAACTCGACGCCGCCAACCGCGTCCTGGAACTGACGTCGCCTCTCGCCGCCGCCGGCATTCCCATCTTTTTCATCACGAGCTTCTATTCCGACTTCATCGTGGCACCCGCCCGCGAACGGCCCAACGTCATAGACGCCCTGAACGAGCGAGGTTTCGAACTGTTTGACGACAAGGCCAGCTTCTTTGGCTCGAGGAAGAACTCGTTGAGCAACCCACAGCAGCGCCAGATGCAACTCCGGTTGTTGGGGGCGTCGCGGCGCAAAACTCCGCCCCCCTTCAGCAATGAGTACCTGCAATCGGGCACCTTTGATCTCCTGCGAAAGCGCGGCATCACCCCATACGTGGCCCCGGACTTGGAGGTGATTGCATGCTCGGCTCGGGACGCCGCCGCCTTCGTAGACGCATACGCCCGCATCACGTGCGTCGTCGGCCGCGAGATATACCCGGCCGCAATCGATCGCGAGAATTGGATCGAACGCGTCGAGACCAAGTTCTACCTCGCCATCGTGTCGCTCCTGTTATCGCAGCCCCGCTTCGCATCCGTGACACTTGCTCGGGATGATCCGCCGTCGCTCCTCCTCGACAAGAACCTACTCCACCTGTTTGGCAACTCGGCCGTGGGCGACATGGACGCCATCCTCATTCCCATCTTCCTCGACCTGGTGAGCTTGCCGACCGAGGTGACGGGTATCGTGTGCGTGGTATCCGGCCGACTGGTGCAGGAGCTGAAGATGAAGGCCACGTCGGAGCTCTCGTACCTGTCGACGGCCCGGGCGGGTGTGGTGATGTTGCCCAAGCAGCAAGCCATCAAGGCCTTGGAGATATTAAGACCGCTGATGGAGCCACAGGTGCAGGAGCTTGATAGAAAAGAGAAAGGGTGGAGAAGAAAGTAGGAAAGAAGGAAAGAAGGAAAGAAGGAAAGAAAAAAAGGTAGCTTTCATAACACGACCTGACAATGTGTTGTGATCTTGGTTGTTTCTTCCCTTTTTGGTGGCAACACGGAGCAACGGAACTGTAGTCTGATGCATGCCGATAGCCATTGTGTATTTGCTACGCTGTGATGTTGGCCACTCTATGATTGCCCTGGGCTGTTGAGTCTGGCGCTTTTGCTGTCTTGATTCTCTTAATCCCTGAACCCCTCGATTACTTGGCCACTGATTTTGCAATTCTTGATCCTTCTCTTGATACTTATCCCCCCTTCACCCTTCACCCTTCACCCTCACCTCCTCTTCTTCTCCTTTCCCCCCTCCACAAACCCCCCCCTCACCAGCCCGTCCCTCGCAACCGCATTAATCACCGCAAACCGCCTCGGCCCCAACTTGACCCCCCCAAACCACCGACTCACCACCACCACCACCCCCCACACATCCATCACCTGCAGCAGATGCAACAACCTGCCGCCCGCCGCGGCCTCCCCGTCGTCATCACAATCCTGGAACTGCAGCCCCTCGCCCGTCCGGATCCTCCACGCCGTGATGTTGTGCGTCGCGCCCCTCACCTTCTTCTCCCGGGCCAGCAGGTCCGCCACGTGCCGCCTCGCTTCCTCGGGGCTCGCCACCCTGGCGACCCTCGCCACAAAGGTGGATTTGTTCTCAATGACTACCTCGGAGAGCGTCCACTGCGCGGGCTCATACTCTTCTTCTTCTTCTTCTTCTTCTGCTTCTTCTTCTGCTTCGTCGGGCATCTCCTTCGGAGCCATCTCCTTCGGAGCCACCTCCTCCGCCATCTCCCCCTCTCCGTCCGCCGCCGCCTCACACACCCTCCTCCGCCGCTGAAACTCCTCCACCCCGTCAAACAAACACACACACCCCTCCCGAAAGACCTCCCCCAGCACCCTCCGAAAGAGGACCAGATCGCCCGCCCCCGCGCCCCGGACGCCCCCCCTCGCATGATGCGTTCCCATCACGACCGGCGCCGTCAGGGGGTACTCGGCCGGGAAGCCGAGCAAGAGGGCGGTGGACGAAGAGGACGGCCCCGCGTCGTCGGCCGGTAACCGCAGGATGTACCTCCACGGCGGACCCCCCGCGTCGGGGCTAGGCGTGAGGGTCCCGGGCCCGTAGATGGAGCTGATGGCTTCGATTTCGTCAACGAGGTCGGCGGACATGGTGGACGTGGTGGCCATGGTCCGTGGTTCGGACTCGTTTCACGTAGATGTGTGTACTGTGTATATAAGTGTGCGTGTGTGTAAGCCTGAATTGCGTAGAGTCCAGCCGGAAGTCGGACTCGGGACTCGCAGTTGGACGCGTGGGTGGTCCCACACAGTGATGCCGACTACCTCGGTGGGTCTCCCACACTGTTTTCCGTGTTCCCGTGCAGCAGAAAAGAAGCGTCCAGGCCCAAGACACGAGCTGCATGCAACTGCCCTGCCCGGTCATTCAAACAGAGCATCCCCTGATGCCTAAGAAAAAAAAAGAAAAAAAAAACACAGGAAAACACCATTCTACGTTTCCATGTTTCTTTCCTCCCCGATCGGAAGCCACCATGGCGGATCGGGGGAGAAGGGGTGTGCAACGGCGTGCATAACAGGCTGTTGGAGCGTCAAACAGCTTAGCCCGCCAAGATGGGTCAACATTCGCAAGATTCTGTCCCACGTTGAGGGCACGAACTATACTCTCAGTGAATTAGGTGGGAAGCACACAGTACCAAGCTTAGCTATTGTTAGCCCGCCGCTGCTTTCGCGACTCCAGATGGCGCCTTCGGACACTCGAGGATAGCCCTTTCTAGATGCAGTGGGAGCAACGATATCTGATGGATCCGGGACTCGGAGGCCTTGTGCCCTGGTTGGCGTTTCATGACTGTAAAGGAACAGGTGTGCATAGAACAGAGTGGTAGCCTCGTCGGCACCAATTTGAGCAAAACGTCGATTAAGTACAAACAAACTTGATTCAGTACACACTACCAATTCTTTACAACCCCCTCCACGTCTCGACATGACAGCTACGCTGCTCTATGATGCCACATCCTTCCTTCCAAGGCGCCGCAGCTATGCAGATACAGTACAACTCGACTATTCGGATTCAGGCCAGATTATTCACTCATCAATCACGGACGCAAACTTGTCCGTCATTTCTCGTTGGATGCTCTCGTACTATACGTTGTTAGCATACTGGGAGGGCGCATTTGTTGTGGGGAAAATGTGAGAGAAAGAAAAAAAAAAAAAAAAAAAACAGGGACGAGGTTACCTTTTTGACAATCACATCCTGACCATCCGAGGGAACCTCAAACTTCAGCTGTCGCAGCTTGGTTTGCAAGTCGCTCGTGGCCTCACGAACCTTGGACCAGCTTTGTCCCTGCGCAATGGCCTTTTGTGCCTCGTCATGGAAGCCCACCATCAGCTTCATCATCCACTCCGTCTTCCAGATGGGACAAAACTGGTCATAGTCCGAGTAGCCGTTCTGCTGGAGAAAGTCTTCCTTGATCAGCGCCGCCAGATCAAGAGTGATCTTGTCGGGATCGGACAAGGCGCTCTTGCCCACAAGCTGCACAACCTGGTCGAGCTCCTCGGAATCAGAGATGAGTTGCTTGATGCGGTCGCGGAGTCTGGGGAATTCGGGGTAGTCCTTTTCGTAGTACTTGTCGAGCACCGTGGTGTACTTGCTGTATGACAGAGCCGTGTTGATGGAGGGGAAATGCTTTCGCTGCGCGAGCTTCTTGTCCAATCCCCAGAAAACTTGGACAATACCAAGGGTGGATGTGGTCACGGGGTCGGAGAAGTCACCGCCAGGAGGACTGACGGCACCAACGATGCTCACGCTTCCCAGACGCTCAGGCGAGCCCAGGGCTTGCACCTTTCCCGCGCGTTCGTAAAAGGAAGCAAGCTTCGCACCGAGGTAGGCGGGGAAACCCTGGTCGGCGGGCATTTCTCCCAGACGACCAGACAGTTCTCGCAGAGCCTCGGCCCATCGTGACGACGAGTCAGCCATCATGGCCACGTCGAGGCCCTGGTCACGGAAGTATTCGGCAACGGTGATGCCGGTGTAAATGGAGGCCTCGCGGGCAGCCACGGGCATATTCGAGGTGTTGGCGATCAAGGTTGTGCGCTTCATGATGGGTTCCTTGCGGCCATCGACATCAATGGAGAGCTCTGGGAAATCCTTCAAGACTTCGGCCATTTCATTGCCTCGCTCACCACATCCGACGTACACGATAACATCGCTGTTGGAGAACTTGGACACCGACTGACTAATGACAGTCTTGCCACAGCCGAAAGCGCCGGGAATGGCAACAGTGCCGCCCTGGACACTGGGGAAAAGAGCGTCCAGGACACGTTGACCGACCAGGAAAGGCTGATCGGCCGCCAGCTTCTCCGTCGAGGGACGGGGAACTCGCACGGGCCAGGACTGCATCATGGGGTATTCCGTCTTCTTGCCGTCGAATTCGACTTCCAGAATCTTTTCGGCAACAGTGTATTCGCCCTTGGGTGCAATCCTTCTGATGATTCCGCGGGCACGAGGTGGGAAGAGAATTCTGTGGGTAGAAATGAAGGAGTTCTCAAAAACTGTTCCCCACACGTCACCACCAGAAATGTGTTCGCCGACCTTCATCGTTGGGGTGAACTCCCACTTTTTCGTTCGGTCGAGCGCGGGCACCGATATTCCTCGAGGGATATAAATGCTTTTTGACACCTTGGAAATCTCCTCCAACGGTCTCTGAATACCGTCGTAGATGCCGTTGAGAAGACCTGGGCCGAGTTCGACGGACAAGGGCTTTCCCGTTCGGGTAACGGGGTCGCCGACCATGACACCAGCTGTTGAAACATGTTAATTCGATGATGATGACGACGACGACGACGACGTCGTCGTCTCTGGTGGGGGTGAGTTTGGTGTCTCTAAATCGTACCGGTTTCTTCGTAGACCTGAATGGACGCTTGGTCGCCATTGATTCGAATCACTTCACCCACGAGATTATCGTGACCGACTTTGACCTATGTAGACGCAAACAGGAGACAAGGAGAAGAAGAAGAAGAAAGAGGAAAAGAAAAAAAAAAAAACAACGTCAGCCAAGTCACGTACACCATGTGTTTTGAAAGGGGCTTGGGTAAATGCATCACAACTCACAAGCTCGTACATGGCCACACCAATCATGTCCTCGGCCACGATAACGGGACTACAGAGAGTCAGTACATCCAACAAAGTCAAAAGTGCGGTCGGTGTTTTCGGACCCAGAGATGGAGTAGATCTTGCCTGCGTAGAAAGGTCAGTTGCCGGCTATTGACGACCCGGAGTAACTCCAATGGACGGTCCAAAACTTACCAGCGTGAATGACATCGTCACCGGCATTTTCGGTTTTCTGTCAGAAGCAAGTCATTAGCACATGAGGCCACGAGGCCATGAAGACGTGATGTCGTGATGCCGTGATGCCGTGATGCCGTGATGGCAGTGGGGCGCACGAAACGCCAAACCGCCACCAGGCCACGAGGATGCGTAAACGGGAAGTGAGACAGGTTCAATGAGAAAAGGGGAGGAGGAGGAGCGCATACAGACGGCATGTTGGGCGGAAGAGAAGGGGATTTCGGCTCCGGCTCTCGATGGGAGGGGGAGGAGGAGGACGAAGACGACGACGACGACGACGACGACGACGAATGCTGTGGAGATGACAGCGACGACGAGGAGGGAGAAGATGGTGAAGGCGGTGGTGAGGCAACGGAGAGTGGAGAGTTGTCGCCCAGACTCAGAGGCTGCAGCGAGGGGGAGGGACAGTGGATGGGGCTCGTCGCCGCGCAGAGTGGGGGCGATGATGTAGCGGACATGGAGGCAGGAGCAGCCGCGCCACCACCTGCCGCCGCGAGGCCCGGTGACGACAGGCACGACAGCGAGGTTGGCGACAGCGGCGGCGAGAGCGCCAGCGGTGACGGCAGCAGAGACAGAGACGGAGACGGCGGCCACCGCAGCGCAGCAGCAGCACCCGACCTGTACACCTGCGCAGACCACGTGCAGTGCGGCAACGAACCGCACGTCGTGACAGTGGCAACAACAGCCGCCGCCGCCGCCGCCGCCGCCGCCGCCGCGTCTTCACAGTCGGCCGCGCCCGACGAGTACGACTGGCTCCGGAGGCGGACAATGTCCAGCAGCGAAGGCCGAGCCTTGAGTCGCGGCCGCAGTCCAAGCTGCATGCACAGAATGGTGGGGGAATAGAAGAGGAGGGCAGATGAGAGCAAAAAAAAGGGGGGGTTAACAAAAAAGTAACAAAAATAAAAATAAAAATAAAAATAAAATAAAAATAAAAATAGAATAATGGTGACCGGTTTTCAACAGCTCGATTCGCAGCAAAACAAAGGGCGTTGCAGACCAAGACGAGGTTGCGCCCACGCGTCTTATTGTTCTGGGCCGCCGTAAGCACGTAAACACCGCTTGCGCGGTAGGATCATGGCGGTCTGGGGGGATCGTAGCCCACGCCGCCCGCCTCGCGAGGCGGTGACACACGGCGCAGGGCGGTACGGCCAAACGTCCCGAGACACGCATATGTGGGCTTCTACGGTCTACGGTGCCTGACGGATATGGTCTCGGTCATTCTACAGGGAGGAAACCCAGCAGAACCTGTTCGTGTCGAACAGACTGACGTGGAATCAACAAGCTGTGTTGTTGACATCCACCACAGGCCAATACAGCCATGGTCGCATAAAGAATACCTCCACGGCTTCCACACTCGTCCTGTGTTCAATCGAGTCCGCCCACGCCAAAGAGCATAAAATGTTTGGACCAAATAGCGAGCAACATCCTGTGCATCATTTCGAGTTCAACAAGAAAACTGTACTTTATTTACTGGTCAAGTATATCATACATGCATAATATATGTAGAAGCAAGAATCCTCACCATCATTCATATCCTGCACCACGCTTCCAAGGACTACAAGGTGAACGGGTTAGCACAAAGAAGAAGGGGGGATTGGAGAAAAAAAAAAAATGGCATACCTCGAATTATTCACCTGGCGATATGGCGATTGCGGTGGCGGTGGACCCGTGGGAAAGCCCGCAGGAGGCAGGGAAGTCGCGGGGGAGGTCGGGGGCCGGCCCGCGGGGGAATTCGGGCTATAACCCGCGTGGGAAGTCGGAGGGCGACTCGCATGGGACGTCGGGGGGCGCCCAGCGGCAGAACTCGGAGGAGGACCAGCGGGAGAGGCCGGGCGGAAGGGGCTCTGCGCTCTGTTGGCCGGGAAGAGAGGCATGGACGGATTGACGGGCGACGCCGGCGACGCCGTGCGGTTGATGCCGTGGCCGGGGTGAAGATGGCCGTCATCCTCGTCCAGGTCCAGCCCGGACTTGTAGCCGCCCTTGCCGCCCCTCGCCGTGACAGCCAGGGCGTCCAGCTCCGTGCTGGCGTTGACGTGCGACTGCGAGCGCATAAAAGAGGCACGATCGTCGGCCATGACCTGATAGCGCGCGTCTGGGTTCTTGCGAAAGAAGGTGACGGCCGTCGAGGTCAGGACCATGAGCAGAAGGGTTAGGGAAAAGATGGCATTGAGAATGAAGAAGACGACGCCGATACTGCCGCGGACGATGCCGGGGGCGCCGAGGACGTCGGAAAAGATGATGAGAAAGGTGGAGTTGACGAAGTTGATGGCGTAGATGCCAATGTTGAACGAGTTGGTGGACTTGTCCATCCAGGGACGCAGAACGGACGAGGCAATGAGGGCGACCAGCTCCAGAATGACGAATCCAATGGCCTGCACTATGCCCGCCTGCTGACCAAAGGACACGACGAGCGACTTGAGAAAGATGTACACCAGAGTCGGGACCACAAAGTAGTAGGCGGACGCGCGGAATTGTATGTAGAGGAAGCCCCATTTGTTCAGGCACTGGGGGTCCGAGAAGAGGATATAGGCGGGATTCTGATGCATGGCAATGGACCGACGGGCAATCAAAATCACCTTGCTCGTGCCCCAGCCGAGGATGACGCTGACCGCCAGCACGAAAACGACGGCCAAGATGGCTTCGGCCGAGGAATCAATCTGCGTCAGTTCCCAGAAACAGAGGATGATGATCTGAGGAAAGCCAATCAAGCAGAGGCGGAACATGATTCCCTTGAGGATGACGCGCCAGCCGTTTCGGAACTCGAGGAAACGGTCCTTGGCGAGCATGCCGGCGGCGGCGCACAGCTCAATGACGCCCTTGAAGACGGCGACACCGATGGCGGTAATGACGATGAAGAGGCAGAAAAAGGTCAGTCCCGTCATGAAGAGGTTGGTCGTCTCGATCTTGGACCGGTAGGCCACCCGCTGGATACCGTACACGACGTACGACCCGGCCTCGGACTGGATGTTGCCGCGGCGCATCAGCCGAGAGGCGCGTTCCACGACGGGGTCCGACAGCAGCGACACGGCGCGTTTCTGCACCTGGACAGAGATTGTGTGAAGGGTGGAGAATATGTTGGCAGGCGTGCCACCCGTGGCGCGCTGGTACCAAGTGAAGATGTTCTGCATGAATGGGACGTGAATGATGCCCATGGACCATTGGAAATTCTGGGTCCAGGACTGCACAATGGGCGGCAGGCGGACACTCGACAGGCCGATGATGGCCTGAGCCTGGAAGTAGCCAAACAGAGACAACGAGTTGGAAGCGACGTGGGCGGCCGTGTTGAGATGACCGCGGCCGCTGACGACGCCGGACGCCAGCAGAGCAAGGGCAGCAATAATGGCCGTGGCCCATTTGATGCCCTTGGCATCGACGGTTTTGCCATTGGAGATCTGCGCTTCCACACAGGCAATCTGCGTGTTGCCGTCGGTCAGGTTCATCTTGACACGGACCATGGCGTCGAGGTCGGGGATGCTGAAGGCGATGCCGGGAAGATTCTTGACGGCGTCGCCGCTGACGGGGATGTTGAAGGACAGCTTCGTCTTGCCGGGAATCATGGGACATATACCGTCGAGGCCCTTGACGTCACAAGGGTTGAGCGTCTTCTTGATAAGAGGCAGCCCGTACACCACGACGGCCAGATCGAACATGACCTTTCCCTGGACCGACGACGTCGCCACCAGATCAATGTCGGCCGAATTGTTTGCTGGGGTGAAGACGACCTTGAACAGGCTGGCCTCGAATCTTGAATCCGGCTGACACGAGTTGAGCGAGTTGGAGAGGAGCATTCTCTCCGAGGCGACCAGTGACGGCAGCAGCGCCATGGCCGCCACGGCATTTGCAAACCAACGCATGCTGGCAGGGCGGAGACGTGTTTCTTTTTCTTTCTTTTTTTTTTTTTTTATTTTTTTTTTTCTCTTTTTTCCCTTTTTGTTTGCGTTGTTCGTAGCTCGAGGAGAGGACGCGGCCGGGCCGAAATTGATGTGCCGACTTGGCAAGACGTCCTGACCAGTCGACTCTGCCAAAGCGATGGCTTATCGTCGTCAAGAAAGGCGGAGACGTAGTTTCTCCTAGTGTGCTGCGAAGACGACCTTCATGGAAAGGATTTGACGGCAGAGGCACCAAACGGAGAAGAAGAAAAGGCCGGACGAATTGATTGGAAGACTGGGAGATGGGGTAATCGGATGTCGACAATAATCGAGTGGTGCACGGCACTTCGGTCGGCAAAGGCAAAGAAAGGAGCGGCTTCCGAGGAAAAAGACAAAAGAGTGGCTTTTCGAGAAAGAATTGGGAGAAGTATTTTTTCGAGAGAGAGGGCGAATGATGGGGGCTGTGTGGCAGAATGAAAATGAAGAGAATGTGGGATGAATTTGACGGTTTGAAACTGGATGGATCGATTGAATCTGCAGGACTGCGTCTGGATGGCACGGCCCCTGGGACAGGCTGGACTCTGGAGTTGTGCCGTGCGTGCACGTTCCCGAGGAACGGCGGCAGCTGCAGCGCGCACGGGTGCGGGTGCGAGTGTGCGCCTGGGTGCGCCTGGGTGCGCCTTCAGGGGTCAGTTGCGCAAAGCAACCAATCAGACGGGTGGGCAGACTCGGCCTGGTACCAGTTGACACTCCAGAGCAACTGACGTCAGGGGCTGTGGCAACCGCTGGCAACCGCGTGCAACTCACAATGTTGTGAGCGACTGGAGAGGTGTTGTGCGGCAAATACGGCAGAAAGGACGGGAGAACAGAAGACTAAAGAAAAAAAAATGTGCACAGAATATCATAGGCATATGCACAAATCACGCCAGCCAAAAAGAATGGAGAGGGAAAAGAACAAATGCAGGACCAGCCAGGACTCGAACCAACATCCAGGATGGCAAAAAGAAAGTTAATGATTACTGACAACCCCTCGTGCCCAAGCCGTGAGGCCAAGCAGTCGTCGAAGCAGTCAGTAGCATTTTGTTGGCCTGAATTTCTTATAGAGCTATGGTGATCCCGTGGCGACTACCCACCTCCAACCCGCGCCATCTGCGGAAAGCATGCAACTTTGTAGGGATCATGATTCTAAAAGGGCCATTCTCTAGACGACACTATTACTGGGGGCGTCTATAGAGGATACTGGTCTCGTGGCTGTTGCCTGACATTTGAGGCCATAAGCGTGGATGAGGGGAGAACAGAGACGGGAAGAGACGAGATAAAGTGAGTGACTCATTGTCTGGACTCTGGACTCGGAGACCTCTGACGTCTTGTGTCCTGACGCCGTCAACTATAAAGTAAGCAGCATTTCGTTCACGGCGGCACCAGGTCATTCATCAACTCTCGGAGACGGTCAGGTCGGCATTTCGGCTTCAAAGTCCAGACAAAACGCAGCCGCGCAAGCAGATGGCCGGGTACGGCAACGGCGCGGACCAGGCCGAGACGGGGTCCCTGCCTCGCGAGGATGACGGAGCCGTTGCTCCTCATAGTCATGGCCGCGACACGGAGACGGAGACGGAGACGGAGCGCACGCCCTTGCTTCGGCCGGGACACGCGCCGTCGTCACACAACGGCGGCGGTCCGCGTGTGGCCGGCCCCGTGGGCGTGTCCGAAAACGCCAACGGGGAGGAGGAGGAGGAGGAGCAGACCATCGTGGCCAAGCAGGAGTCGTTTGGCAAGCTGGCTCTCATCATGGGCACGACCTGGATAGGCGTGTTTCTCGGCGCGGTGGACTCGACCATCATCGCCACCCTCTCCGCTCCCATCGCCAGCGAGTTCAAGTCGCTCAGCCTCATGGCCTGGCTCGCCACCGGCTACACCATCTCCAACGCGGCCTTCCAGCCCATCTCGGGCCGGCTGACCGACATCTTTGGCCGCGGACCGGGTCTCGTCTTCAGCAACGTCGTCTTCGCCGCCGGCAACCTCATCTGCGGTCTCGCCCGCGACGAAAAGGCCATGATCCTCGGCCGTGTCGTGGCCGGCATCGGCGGCGGCGGTCTCATGAGCATCTCGACCTTTGTCGGCTCCGACCTCGTCCCGCTGCGCAGCCGGGGCATCGTGCAGGGCATGGGCAACATCTGCTACGGAGCCGGCGCCATGATGGGCGGCTTCTTCGGCGGCCTCGTCCACGACCACACCGCGCTGGGCTGGCGGCTCGCCTTCCTGGTGCAGGTCCCGCCCGTCCTGCTGTCCGCCGTGGCGGTCCATCTCCTCATCCGGGTGCCTCCCAAGCAGTCCGACAAGTCGTACCTGGCGCGCATCGACTTCACCGGCGTCTTCCTGACCTCGGCCTTCCTGACCCTGCTGCTCCTCGGGCTCAACTCGGGCGGCAACCAGGTGCCGTGGACGCATCCCCTCCCGCTGACGACGATCCCCCTGTCCGCCGTGCTGTTCGTCACCTTTCTCTGGTGGGAGAGCCGGGCGCGCCAGCCCATCATCCCCGTGCGGCTGCTGGCCACCCGGACCGTGCTGGCCGCCTGCTTCACCAACCTGCTGGCCACCATGGTGATGCTGGCTCTCCTGTTCTACGTGCCCCTGTACATGCAGGTTCTCGGGATATCCGCCACGGACGCCGGTCTCCGGATCCTGCCCTCCCCCGTCGGCGTGTCCGCCATGTCCGTCCTGGCCGGATACCTGATGAAGCGGACCGGTCGGTTCGTCACCCTCGGCATCTTTAGCACGGGCATCATCATTGCCGGCATCATCCTCTTTACACTCATGGGCCGCGAATTGTCTGTCTGGCTGAGCAGTGCGGCTTTTTTCCTCGTCGGGGGTGGCTACGGCGCCATGTTGACAACAACCTTGCTCGCCTGTATTGCGGCTGTTGATCACTCTCAACAGGCTGTTGTTACATCTGCAACTTGTAGGTTTTTTTTTTTTTTTTTTTTTTTTTTTTTTTTTTTTTTACAAGCTCCCGCCTACCCTCCATTTGGCTTCGCCCTTTTTCCCATTGCTAAAA
>SRPW01000894.1:0-14462 GCA_018360225.1 Claviceps pusilla | reverse complement strand
TCTTTTCTTCTTTCTTCTTTCTTCTTCTTTTTTTTTTTTGCATTTATGCAGTCTATATCACGGTTGGTATATGAATTTGGTGGACATTTATCTACACGTCCTCATCCTCGTCCTCATCCTCGTCCTCGTCCAGTTCCATATTTAGATGAACACTCTCGTCACTATCATCGTCATCATTCCCATCCCCGGCGTCATCCGCCCGTCCCGCAGCAGGAATGGCCACAGGGAGAACTGCCACTGCCACTGCAGGCTGAGCCATCTCCTGGCGCTTCGAGGGCGCGATAGCAGCATCTTCGTGCTTGCGCTTCGTGGGCGACTCGGCCGAGCCACTTGGGCTGAGCGCCTTGGCTTCAAAGGGGTTGTTCTGCGGCGGCGGCAGATTGGCTGCTTCGTCTCCATCCGGTGTCTTGCTTTGTCTTGCGGTAGTGGGATGCAGGACATCCTGGAGTGTTTGCCTGTGGTTGGACTCCAGCTGAGGGGTTTCTTCGGCATCGCGCATTTCCTCGTCATCGTCATGCGCACCGTCTTCAGGATCGTCGTCCTCGCTGTCTTGCTCGACGGCTGTCACGCTTGCGAGCATGTCTGCGTTGCTCAGGACGCCGGGAGGGGTGCGGAGGTTGCTTCGTAGGATCTCGAGACCCTGGTCGTGGGGGTATTGCTGTGAGAGATGGGGTAGAATGCTGGGGTACACGCGGCCGCGCTGGTCCTTGTAAGGGTTGAGCACGCTGGCCACCATGGCTTCGCGGTTTCTCGCCAAGATGGCGGTTTTGTCGAGGAGGCCGCGGAGAGTAGGTTTGAGGTGATGTTGTGGTAGACTGGACAGTAGACTGATCAAAACTTCATTGGCCGCGGCTTTGTGGTGCGCCTCCAGAGACACGGACGTCTCGGCCGCATGCGCTTGCGGCTGGAGAAAAAGGTCTGCGTTGGCGAGACTGCTGCTGTTGCTGCTGCTCGATTTGTTGTTGTTGTTGCTGCCCTTCTTCTTCTTGGGGTCGCTGGTTGAGGTTGCGGAAGACTTGGGGGAAAGCTTCAGAAAGCCTGCGTCTTCTTGTAGGTCACGAACACAAGCAGCCATCAAGGGCTCTATTGATCCCACCGCCGCTCTCGACATTGTCGGGCCGACCAGCGTCACGATGCTGCTGAGGAGTCTGTATCCTGCCGTTCGGATGTCAGGACTCGCAATACCAGACTTGAACACTCGGACCAGGTGATCCAATATTTCGGGAATCAAGGGAATCATTCCTTGACCGAACCTGTACAGCATTTGTGACGTTAATGCTAGAGCTGATAGATGTATGTCTGGCATGCAGCTCCAAAGTTCCTCCTTTTCTTCTCGGCTGATGGCGGCATGTGTCTCTAATGCTTGATCCCAAGTTTGGGCCTTGGGATTTAGCCTCGCAATCAGACAGACTCTGGACACTGCATCCAAAAGGGCGCCCACAGGAATGACAACGGGGGCCTTGGTTGGATAACTCAGACAGTCGGCCAGATAGTTGAATATGCCTGTCAGACGCTCTGCTCCCGATGCCAGACCACTCCATCGTGGCAGTTGGTCATTCAAATCGCTCCCTCCGGCGGGTTCGCCATCGGGGCCAACTCTCTGTCTTGTATAACCGGACGTGCCTTCCCAAGACTCATCCACGGCACGGAAAACCTGGTCACCAGTAGCATGCAACTCTCGGAGCAAGCCGTCCACTAGTTTGGCCCATTCTTCGCTTCCACCAGACTTGGCCGCCACGCAAGGAAGGGAGATGGCTAGTTTTCTAGCTGCTCGTTGTAACGACGGAGGAACCAGGACATCATCTGTGAGCGTTGGTGCCAAGTAACACCTGACAGCAGACCTCATCGCCGAGCTGCTGGGTCTGAAAGTGGCGGGGTACAATGGAATCAGAGTTGAGAAAGAGTCGCATATCGTTTCTACCGTGCTCAAGGGAGCAGGGGCTCTGCCCGAGCTGTGAGGCTTGATGAGCTGGAGACATGCGGTGACGAAGGTTGGGATAGTCGGGGTTGCTATCTCGCGCACAAGAGTCTGGAATGGCTGGACCGCAACATATATGTGCGTCAAGGTCAAGATGGCGAGTTCCTTGGAAGGTAACGGATCTCCTTTCTGTATCATACCGCCATGTCAATCAGGCCCGTATATCGTATTCTCTTCAAGAGCCTGACGTACCTGGATCACAGACAACAAACCGCGGACCCATGGATCGGATGTGCGAAGCATTTCCCAGCCCCCTACATCAATGATTGTCTTGATCAGGACAATGGCGGCGAACCTAGCCTCACGACTGCGTCCGTTCAGCAGCAGCGAGGTCACACTGGTCCGCAGTGTGTGAACGAGCTGCGCGCTTTGGGATCCATCTTCCTTGGACTTGGGATCCTGGGGCGAGGACAGCACGGCCTTGCACCGCACTATATGTTTTGAAAGCGAGGGAACTGCGTGCGGCAGTCGTGCCTGCGGTATGGAAGCCAGCTTTCTGCAAAGCACCTTGAGATCGGAAGGAGGCAGTGGAGCCATGGCGACTGAGTCTCTGAGCTGGTTGTTGTTGACGGGGCGAGTTTCATGAGACAGACGACGATGATATTATGGTGGTTGCGGCTGAGGAGCTGGTTGCGCGCGGCGGAAAAGCGGATGGCCAGCCTACTTTTGCAACTATATCAAAGCTGCCAAGCGTCCAGGAGGCAATTGGCAGACCGCTAGCTCCCCAATCGATACCACAGATGGCGGCGATGGGATTGTTCTTGTCAACCTGTTGGCAGAATATCAACGGCATGAATGCTGGTCGAACTTTTTTCTGCTGGACCCCGTTGACCAAGCTCCGACGCCGCTAACCCGACTAGGCAGGGCCTCTGGCTGTGGGGACCCACATGAGCTGCTGTTACTTTCGAGGTACAGAGCAGTACATGCACCCACTGTGCATCGGCTGCGGTCCCAGGGGTTTCCAGCAGGTCTTGGCTGCAAGGCGGCTGCCAGGCGGCTGCCAGGCGGCCGTCAATGGCCGTCAGGGACCTGCACACTTGGTGCCTGGGCTCTGTGGGCATATTCTGGTGGGCACGTGGGGCCCCCCAGAGCCCCCAGCCAATAGCCAATGCCATCAGATGCCATGCCGAGTTTCGATTTCCATTTCCATCTGCCTTGCCTCGTCTTCCGTGCCGTCTTCCGCGCACCGACACCGACGCCGACGCCGACATCGACATCGACTCCTACTCCCTCGCTCCTCTCCTCAGCATCTGCTGCTGCTTTGCTATTTCATTACCCAGCTGGTGCCGCTCTTTGCCATCGTGCGTCGCCTTTCTCTTCATCTTGCTTGTAGCCCCTTTCGCGATGCTGCTGGAGCTTCTCCAAGTCTAGTCTGTCCGTCACAGCCCCTGATTTTGGCCGCGATATGAATGTAAGGTGCTCGAGCATACGCAGCCGTGCCCGACGAGGCAAGGCAAGACAAGACATTGAACTGACGCGGCTTTCTTCCACTTGTCTAGCCCAAAGCCATAAACTATATCGAGAAGCTCAATGGCGCTCGCTGCGAGGGCAACTGGGATGCTGTTCCGGAGCTGGTCCGCAAGGTCCGCAAGCATGCCCCTGAGCGAACGTGTACGTGATTTCGCGTCCCCTAGCTCGCGGCTTCTTATAATCAGCCAACCTCTGCGTGGACTTGTCGCAGTCGTCGTCGTCGTCGTCATGCTGGAGACTAATCCTCGCCCTTCATAGGTCTCACCTTGGCTGCCGAAACGGAATGCGCCATCTCTCAAATAACGGCCGCAGGTCAACGCCCGTCTGCTGCCCAAACCGCCGAGGACCTCGAAGTTTCAAGCCGCTTTCCGAACCTGTCTTCCGCCATCGGACAAGAGAATCATTACCACGAAGACAGATACCAAGCCAGGGTCTGCATGGGATGGCTGTACTGGGTTGTCGGCGAATACAGCCAAGCTCTTGCTACCCTGCCCGCAAGCCTTGAAGCCGAAGGCATCTCGCCCAATTGTGCCGAGACCATCTCGGAGTGGACTAATTTGTGCGCTCTCAAGTCTAGTTACTTGCAAGCTAATTGCTTGATGCGAACCGACCAACGGAAAGAGGCACTATTGGCTCTCAGGTCCGCCACGCCGTCCTTGGAAGGAATATGGTGCGGCCATGGAGTGCGCAAACAGCTGCGTTATTGGTCCGAGCTCTTTTTGACCGAGTTTTGTATGCTGTCAAGCCAGGCTGTGGAAAATGATGAATTGAATCTGGACGACCCCGATTCCCTTGCTGGCTTCCGAGCTTGGGCGAGATACTGGGACATCATGGGAGCACCCATTACAGGTGGAGTTGGTTTCAAGGGATCTGTCCCGCGGAGGAGAATATGGGCCGAATACTACGAGACCCTATCTCGGATCCTGGAAACCGACATGTCCTACACCCCTGGTCACGTCCAGTTCATACCCAGCGATTTACCTGCCCGGGCCCAACTGCGGATGGAAATCAAGCATTGTGAAGCTGCCTATCGAGCGCTGATCCTGAACGAGACGACATTTCCCAGGGCCGACGAAGACCGTTTAGAGGTTGAGGACTTTGTGAACCGGGTAATGGCAAACTGGACCATCCTGTGCGGCAGAGGCTGGAGGGAGCAGGATTTGGGGCCTGGCGGTCGCGCTGCCGTGAGCCGCACCGTCCTTGAGACGTTGTACAGCGCTGCGACTCGGACATACCACTCCACTTGCCTCCTCCGATCTCTTTTCTGCGTTCATCTTGCCGTGGCAGAATTCGATCTGGCTTTCAAGGCCTTTGACTCATACTTGGATATTGTCAAGAAGGGCAAGGCGAGAGAAGAAAAGACGGGGCACAGGGAAGTGAGTTTGGACGACGACGGCACCGTGCTGGAAACCATGGTCCAGGCCATCATGGCCCTGTGCCGATACGGCCGTGAGGCCGCCGGCGAAAAGGCTCGGCAGCTCGGATCCGAGCTGGAGGACTGGCTTTCCAAACTACCACAGACCAAAACTGCCGAGAATGGTACCTCGCTCAACTCGCGGGACGAAGCCGTCAGTGGGACAAGGCCGTTCGTTTCACCTCATATCATTGCTCTTGCCTGGCAAGCGATTGGACTGTCTCATGCCCATTGGTCCCGAATCACGCATGAAGCCGGGTCAAGAACGGAAATACAGTCGAAAGCGATTCGCTGCCTTCGCAAATCTCTGGCTGCCGAGTTTGGGCGCTCAAAGGACATCAGAAGCTATTTCAGCCTCGCCCTGCTTTTGGCAGAGAGGAGAGAGTTGACGGCGGCGATTGAACTGGTACGGTCAGCATTGCTGTGCAACAAGGGTCAGGAAGAAAGCTACAGCCTGTACCACGGCCCGTATTGGCAAGAGAGGACATTGATACCCGTGTGGCATCTCTTGGCTTTGCTCTTGAGCGCCAGACAGGATTATTCCATGGCTGCACGGGCCTGCGAGGGCGCGCTGGAACAGTTCAAGGATGCCTCTGTTCTCTTCGGTAAGAACGAAGCAAGCTTCCGTAGTGACCATCTCAAGGAGAACGCCGCCGCCAACGGGGGCACATCAGGCGCACCTACTCGCGGCCTGGTCGACGATATGGATGACTCGGAAAAGGAAAGTATCCTTGAAGTCAAGATGACACAGTTGGCTTTGGTGGAGCTCGTTGAAGGACCAGATGTCGCCGTCAATGCCAGCTCCGAGCTTCTCTCCTTGTACTCTCGCATGTTCGGCGCTCTGTCAGTTCAACCAGTCGCGAGCTCCTCCCCACCTCCTCTGACAATACCAAAAACCTCTGGCACTGTCCGAAGTATCCGAGGGACGATATTCGGACACAAGGCAGACCGGCAGCCAGCGGAGACTAGACAGGCCAGCAACAGCGTCAGCACAGTTGGTGAAAGGTCGGGTCTATCCTTGAGGCCGGCAACATCAGACAGCTCCATGACTGCTGCTGCTGCCGCCGCTACCGCCACCGCTCCATCAATTCAGGTCACAGAAGCGAATGTCAATGCCTCTGGAAGAGCGCACTCGCGGCATGGCAGCAGTAGCCAGGAACGCCGGAGAAACAGCCTGAAGAAGCGAAACCGAAGCGGAAGTCACCAGCGGCCTGCGACTAGCGCGGGACTAGGATCCCATCAAGGCACTGTGCTGGTTGAAGAGACAACTTTTGCTCCCACAACAGATGCTGACCAACCGGACCTGTTCAAGGGCTTGAATAAGATCGCTCATGCTAGGGTACCGTCTGTCGGTCGTACGAAGCCCGTGTCGTCGCTCAATTCGATTATATCGGCCACGTCTAAATCTTCGGACGTGACTGATTTTATGATGGACGTGACGCATGCATCGCCCAACGTGCTGCCTTTGGTCCAGTGCTCGAAGGAAAAAGAAAAGGCTCAAAGACTATCGCTCCTCATCAAGATCTGGCTCACAATCGCTGGGTTTTACCGCCGGGCGGGTATGTTGGATGATAGCAAGGCTGCGGTTTTGGAAGCACAGACGCTGCTCTCAGGAATCGAGTCGGAATCGTGGAGAGAGCTCTCTGCAGCAGGAGCTACAAAAGGCGCCGGATGGGCAGAGCGGAGGAGCGTCGACGATCTATGGGGCGACGTATGGTCTGAGGTGTGTTTTCCAGTCTTTCAACTCTTCTCATTCTTTTGTGGATTTTGTTTTTCTTTCTTTCTTTCTTTCTTTCTTTCTTATTCACCCCCGCTAACGAAAATGGAAACAGCTGGGACTTTTGGAACTTGCCAAGGGCAACCCTTACAGTGCCAAATCGGACTTTGAAACGGCTCTTACTCACTCTCCGGATCACCCAGTCGCCATCACCGAGTTGGCCAACATTCTTCTGGATGTGTATAGCGAAAAGTTGTTGCCTCTGCCAATCGTGCCGGCTCTAGAATCAGCCGATAACTCCGATAGAGCAGGCCTAACCTGGCCCAGAAAGGCCGTGCAGGAGGTATTTGCGGAGACGTTGCCGTCTTCACCACTTGGGCTTGGTGTCTCGCCGCCGTTGCAGCAGAAAGATGCGGCCGACGACGACAACAACGACGACGTTGCCTCTGCTGGTGCTGCTTCAAGCACATATGACCAGTTGCCAGCTCCGTACAAGGCCACGAAGCTACCTCTTGTGGACCGCTTATCCGCTCGCGAACGCGCATTCACCCTTCTTTCTGGACTGACGCGTCTCGGGACCGGTTGGGACAACTCTGATGCATGGTTTGCCCTAGCTCGTGCTCACGAGGAGAGTGGACAAGCCGAGAAGGCCAAAGAAGTTTTATGGTGGTGCGTCGAACTCGAGGAGGCCAAGGGGGTACGAGAGTGGCGAAGTCTGGGCAATGGGGGATACATTATTTGACCCGGGGGCCAAGCCGATGCGTCGCAAAACCATGCAGACATATATTAGTTTTTGTTTAGTATACACCTAGGACCGAATATGTATTATTAATATCTCTTCCATGCTGTCGTAACATGGGTATGAACATGCATTGACGTGAACGGAAAAGTAAAGAAAATCATGAGATGCAACATGCGCGTTGCGCCGACCTTGTCACATAGCGAACCATAACTCCTGCTAGATGAATATGCGAATCCGGGAGAAACTGTGCCGTCCGATAGAACTGGACCCCGCGGCCGTGTCTGTTCTGCTAAAACGTCCCGGCTTCGGTTCTCACACGGGAGTTTTCGAATCGATTCGTGTCTGGCGGGTAGATTTACGGCGTACCTAATGGAGCTAATGGGGCAGATAGATAAAGGATAAGTAGAGAATAAGTAAACGGAAGGCGGGAATTATATTAAAAAAATATATAAAGAGGATAGATATGCACGAATTAGTGTCTAGGCATGTCTTCTTCTGCGTATCGTCCTGTCTCTGGCGTATTTTAAATGTGTATAGAAGTATTGATTTCTAAGAATACTACTACTACTGCCGCTACTACCACTGCTGCTGCTGCTTCCATAACCCAAACCCAAAGCAGCATAGTATAATTGTAATTAGGAAATCGGAAGCTTTGCCCGCATCGTGCGTGGGCACAAAACGCAGGGAAGAGTCGAGAAGCATAGTCTTCCAGCTTTAACGCTGTACAATAAATATCATAAAGCTGTGTAGTAACAAAGGAGAATATTATAGATGTTACACGAAATACTTATATTTTATTATCTATCAATCAGTGAATGGAAATAAAAACGTATCATCAAGTTCTGCCTACGTCGTGTAAGAAAACAGCAAAGCACAGACCTTGGACAGTACGTTCTCTGCCACGCAAGTACATGACACTAAGAATATATATATAGAAAGAAGGGAAGTTGAAGAAAGAAAAAACAGCTAGTAAAGAAGATGACGAAAATGGGCTGGGAAAACAGCTTGCGAAGAGAGCTGACGGAAAGAGGGAAAGACAGCTCGTGAAGAAGAAGGTGGGACTAGGGCATCCGACGTCTCTCTCCCTGCGCCTGGGATGACGATAGATTCGGCTGGCATGGGGGCTCTAGTAGCACAATTACTCACAATTACTCTACACTCTTGAAATGAGTCCAGCTCCCCCGTCTTTCGACAGACATAGAGCTGCTGTGATTCAAGTCATAGAAATACAATTGAGTTTTTATCTTCTTATCTCTTTTCTTTTCTTTTCTTTTCTTTTCTTTTCTTTTCTTTTCTTTTCTTTTCTTTTCTTTTCTTTTCTTTTCTTTTCTTTTCTTTTCTTTTCCTTTCTTCCCTCCCCTTCTCTTCTATTTTCTTTTTATCTCTCTTTATCTCTTCTATTCTTACTTATTCTATTTCCATAGTGCCTCATGTATATACTATATTTACTTATATTAATTTATCTTATTTCATCTACTCACTTCTATCTCGCCTACGTTCATTGTACTCGTCCTTTGCTCTTCTTCGGTGTTTTTGCTTTCCAGTGGTTGTATGTGATTCTTTTTTGTGCGCGCGCGCGTGCGCGTGTTCATCACAACCGGTACACAAATCCGCACCACCATCCTAACATCCCAACCAAGAATAATACATCAACACAAACAAAACCCGCATCAGGGAACAAAAATCTTTTTTCCATCAAGCAGTCCAACGGGGCTGGGTGTAGGTTCTCTACCAGCCCCTCCCCCCCCTTCGAGCTCTGCTTTCCTGCTCTCGATTATGACTACAGCTCCAGAAATATCTTCCATGGTCGATGAATGTTGATGTTGTACATGGTGTATAGTGAAAGAGCTACTTTACGTTTATATAGTCCATGGTGCACAGTATAGTACATCCACTTCTGTCTGTATACCACGTAGTGTATGATATGACAGGTCGAATGAACGTCTACATAGTACATAGTGCATAATACCCAATTCATGTCTGCATCTTTGACATGGTATATAATAAACATATACACTTTCGTCTATATAGACTATAGTACAGACATGGAATATAATAAAATATATCTAATTCCGCCTCTATACTTGACATGTGCTACACATCACTTCCACTCGACATTTCCATCGATAATGTCCCAGCCTTGTAAGCGCCCTTGACCCCCCCCCCCTCTCCAGAATAGCCCTCTCCGGCGCCAAGAAAAGAAGAGCAGCAGCGGCAGCAGCCGTCAGGACCCTGCCGCCGTCTTTTATTCGAGTTCATCTTCAATAGAAGTTGTATCATGTCCATAGTTTTCATTGCGTTCTTGGGAGGGCATAGAGGAACCTCACTGGGATGGAGGAACCCCTTCTCAGGCCCTCCAGCTTACGCTTAGACTAGTCCCGCAGAGGTCACGCAAGCATGGCTCCTCACATTTGAATCTCAGTGCTTCACGACACCTCCGCCCCCTTTTTTTTTAAATCATCCATTCAAATGAAACATTATCTATGGCTTGGCCTCCAACTCCTACTCCTGGTATGAACTCGTGGGGATCTTTTTAAAATGTTTCTTTTCGTGACATCCAATGATTTTCCTTCCTATGTTGCGGCGTGAGTACACCTTGTCTGTTTTTTTTTTCCCATATGATGATGATAGATAGTAAGTGCGTACATAATCGAGATGCAGCCCTCGTCGATATGCTAACCGTCCCATCCTTGACTCCTGCTTCCCAACCCCCCCTTTTTTTTTTCCTCCTCTCTTCTCCGTCCATACTCTCTATTGTCTGCTCTTCAGGAGAATCTGCAAATAGGTTGCAAACGTCTTCTTGTCCGTCGATGTTGTCAGTGATCTCAAAAACTCCTCCTCATTAATGCCTAGGGTAGGAAACAGTCGATTCTGCAAGTCTTGAATGAAGGCATCACCTGTTTTGGTGTAAATTACCTGCTCCAAGCCAGCAATCTCCGTCAAGACTTGCTTAGTCTGGGCATCCTGAGCGGGACGGAAGCCGGGGTTGCGCATCACTTCCCAGCATACTGAATGGAAGCGATCAATCATGAAGCGGTCAAATCCAGATATCGAGGGGATCGGGCTCCCGGTGGGGGCAGTAGGGGTTTGAGAGATTGTCGCAACGTCTGGCCCACCCCAAATGGCCGAGATTCGAGCCATGAGGGTGAAAGCAAGTCGACTAGGTCCAATATTCCCGTCCAATGTCTTGGCCAGCTCTGTGATGGATGAGATCATCGGCTCAAAGAATCCCTGGTTCGCTTCGCTGATGAGAACACCTTCCAGACCGTTGTTCAAAATGATTTGCAGAAAGGACAGGTACTCTCGCCGGAGCTCAGCGAGTTGTATCTCATCGTCGGTGCCGGAAATGGGCTCGGAGAGTCCTCCAAAGATTCGTTGCAACAGAGGAGTGAGGAGAGCGTTGAGTACGTCATAAATCTCCGCCTTGAAACCAAAGACCACTTGGTCCAGTAAGCGCAAGAACATGGCCATCTCGTCCTTGGATGAACTCTGAGACAATAAGCCTTCGATCCACTGAGGCAGTTGTGGCAGCACGGCTGAGCCGAGAACGCCAAGGAGCTTCGAAAATGCAGAGCGACATGCTGTTCGGATCTCAGCTGATGAATTGAGCTGGTTCAGAGCAATAAGAATCGCTTCTGCTGCTCGGGAAAACTCGTCCGAGACTGCCTTCTCTGGTGGGGGATGATGTTGAGTTGCAGCAGACCCAGGGCTCCAGTCTGAGTATCCATGAGCCAGAGTGCCAAGGGCCATAACGATATGATGAATCTGCAAGGTTGCCTGAACGTCGCCCGACTTGGCGCGCGCAAGATGGATCTCCATGTCCTGGAACAGAGGCTCCATGACTGATCGAGCATAAAGTGCTTGCTTGTCGGCAGGGGTACTGCTGGTTGACGAGATACATCCAATCGCCTCGAAGAGATATAACTGGCTGGTGAAGAGGGCGTCGGCCGAATGGTCAGATTCGTCTGACGACATGTCATCGTCGGCATCCTCGCCGGGTATTTCGGCCCTTATGGGCAGGAGGTCACCAATCGAGGAGATGACAGTTTCAGCGACGTTTCCCACCTGGCTGCGAAGTTGCTTGATGAACCGATGAAAGAGATACCACGACCTTGTCTTGATACGAGCATGTTCGTGATGCACGAGACGGACAAAATTTTCCAAGACCTGCGGAATGTATGTGGGATGGGTTTCGAAAACGATGCAATAACGAACGCAAATTTCCATATATTGCAGCAAGATAGCAGGATGGGAAAAGCTGGCAATGCCTGAAAAGTGATTCAACACAAGATTAGATGACGGAGATATTGATGAATATTTAAAATCAATGATAGTGAAAAGCAAAAAAAAAAAAAAAAAAAAAAAAAAAAAAAAAAAAAAAAAAAAAAAAAAGAAGGACTCACCTGACTCGACCATCTTCTGCATCATGACTACGAGTCTCTCCGATGCTTCCGTCGAAGGCTGATTTTTGGTTCCAAGACCTTGATTCGGCAACGCCAGCTCTCCAAACAAGTACATTTCATATAGTGCCAGGTCAAGATCCCTCCAGTCCATTTGAGATCCTTGTTGGTCCAGACCTTGAAAGGTGTTCGCAACCAGGCCGCTGAGCATGTCCATATAAAGGGCTTGGTCAATCGCAGCAATGGTCTTCTGCAGGTTTTGTAATTTGCGTCGCAGTTCTTGGAATTCTGCCTCGTCGGTCTGCTCGTCCTCGTTGCCCCAGGTGGATGATTCGTCGTATCGCATCTTACGGATGATGGCGTCAAGGATCGGAGCGAGCATACTGGAGAAGTCCTGAGGAAGCTGACCCAGCTTCCTCAGAAAAGTAAGCAGGTCTGTGAGGGCCGGAATGACTGTAGAGCAAACTTCGTCGTACTCATCGGCGAAGAGGCGCAAGAGGAAGGGAAGAAAGCCATGGAGATGCTGCTTGGCTCTTTCCTTACAGTCTTCCCCAGCCTGACCGTCGTCAAGAGCCTTGACGATATCAGACATGACGGTATTGACAAGCTTGGCCACAGCTTCCGCCAATTCAGTATCATATTTTGCTGTGCCCCTGTCCGTGCTCAGCGGAGCACTGGCAAGAAGTTGTGCGACGATTTCCTGCAGATTGAGGAAGGATATCAACTCCATCTTGTCTGCCGAGCGCATCTTTTTGCCGCAAATTTCAGTCAGCGTGTCAATGGCTGTGTCTCGAACCTTGTCTTCGCCACCGGCATTGGTACGGCCGACCATGGGAAGAAGCAGGCTGATCATATCCTGACTGACGACAAGCGAGATATCCATCCAGCTGACCCATTTGCCCACAACCTTCAACACCAACTCCACGACAGTGTCGTTGTCATTGTACTTGGTCAGAAGTTGTTTCCAAGAGTCTGCAACTTTGTGAATGTCCTGTGCTCGGAGCTGGTCCTTGAGCTCAGTATTGCGCTTGGCGTCGTTGCTTTGACGAGACAGCAGCATGTCGGCAATCTCATCATGGATCGAGGAGAGAATTCGAAGATAGAACAAAACGCCAATGATGCTGTCTCTACTATTCGATATGCCGGTCAACTCCCAGAAGTCGTCGAGAAAACTCTGCCACCCATCTTGATAGAGAAAAACGAAAAGATAGGTCAGGGTCTGGGTGAGCTTATTCTGAAGTGAGACTGGATCCGCTTGTTGTTGGGCATCAGGGCCATAGCTCTGCTGGACATATTGGAGGAGTGTGTATTTTAAATAGGATAGACTCGCGGCATCAAGACCCTGCGTATGAACAGCGTAGTTGACGACCTCGAGGCACACCATTCGAACGACCTCGGAGGCTCTTGGGGTCCGAGCAAACAGATTCGTGCATGCTTGCCAGCCCTGCGGGTCAGAACGCAGCTGGTTGAGATACTCAAAGGCCTGCTCTTTGACGGACTGATCGGACATGGGGTTGGACAGAATTTCGACAGCATTTTCAACCTGTGCAAGGTCCAGACGAACGGTCATGGTCAGCATACAAAGCCTCTCGAACTAGCAAACAACAATAAGTTTTGCTTTTCCGAGACCTGGCACGACCTGGCACGACCTGCCGACAAGACAAGTCGTTATGCAGTAGACTTTTTGGGCCGTACGCACGCCATGGCAATGGTCAGGACATGTAAAAAATGGCGGGGCAGGGGTGGAACGCGACAAAAGGAAAGGTCACGATGCAGGCCGGCGTCTCATGCACTTACCTGGGCCTCCATCATGGCCACCGTGTGAGGAGTTCCTTCCTCTTGGTACAGGGACAATGCAATGACGAGCTTGTTCGTGAACGCTGCTATAATACCGGCAGCCTTGTGTACGTAGCATGCAGCATGCTTGTTTCGGACTCGAGTGACGACAAGGCTACCGTGGAGTCATGCCGATGGCAGCGATGAGGACGGTTCAGAGGTGATAAGACGCGGGGGGGGAGGGTGGTAGCGGAAGTTTGACTGAGAGGAGTGTCCGAGGATTCACTACCAGGCCGAAAAAGCCCCAGATGGTTGTATCACCGGAACAGCCTCGCGGAATGAAAAGGAGTCGCCCTCTTGGCTCCCAAGTATATGCGGTCTTTATCTGCTCGTGCCCAAAAAGTCGGTGCAGTTCTCTCGTGCCGACGTGGGGTCGGTTTTCTGCCAGTCGGATGGATGTTCTGGCGCGGCAGATTTTCGGACAAAGTGCATTCTTGTGCGTGCCAAGGGTTACTGTGCCACGAGGGCTGGAAATGCATGAACTCTACAGTGTGAGAATGTCTATTATTGCACTGACAGGGGCGGTGAGTCAGAGCTACCAGATGTGCTATGACTTACCGCAACCTCATTGTGACGATGCATAGCATTGAACCTCCGAGTTGGTGACAATCAGGGCTGAGATCTATTCGAGCATCGTCTGGCAGTTGTCTCGACGATTTTGCGCCACTGGTAGTAGAAGAGGTGCTCGTGCCGCGCCGAGCAGCATTATCTGGACTCTGGAATTCTGACGTGTTATTCCGTCATGTTGAGTTGAGATTGTTTTTATATTTCCCTGGTAATATGGTCTTTTTCTTTAATATATACATGTATATACATATGTATAGTATTGTGATTTATTCTTTTTTTTTTATGTTATTTTCTATTTCCTTTTCTGTTCTTTCCTTTTTTTTTTTTTTTGACTTCAT
>SRPW01000893.1:0-14475 GCA_018360225.1 Claviceps pusilla | reverse complement strand
ACTAGTATTTTATTATAACTAGATTTAGTAGGTAATTACTACTTAGTAGCATTCTAGTCTTAAAAACTATAACTAGCTAAAACTTAATATAATATACTAGACTAAGAAATATTAGCTATTATTAAATTATTTTATCATTAAAGATATTATATAGAGGGAGCACCTATAAAAATTAAAGTATTAACTAACTATTTTAACCTCTAATCCTTTATAAAAACCCCTAAATTAAATAGTTAGTAATCTTCCTAGTATATTTTCCTTACCCCTTATAATTTTATTATTTAATACTAAAAGGGAATAACTAATCCTACTAACGCTCCTTTACAACAGCTAAATTACATAATATAAGAAATGGAAAATACTAACAAATTAATGTTAGAATTATATACTAAGGTAGTATAACTTAATGTTATTATTATGTCAAAATTTATAAAAATAAAAATCTATATAAAAATTAGTGCTTTTTGTAGTAAGAGCCTAGTAGAGGATATAGGATCGCTACCTTATCCTAACTTAATTAAGGTTAAATCACTAAAAGGGATAGAATCTCCCTATAATTTAAGTAACTTAGAATTATTACTAAATTTAATTAAAAGAGCTTAAAATTTAGATATATAGACCTAAGACTAGCTAAAGTAAGTCTATAGCTACTAAGATTTATAAAAGTCTATAGATAAAAATAGAATCTTAAGATATTAAAATTAAGTGTTTATTTTAAATTTAGAAGTATTTAAATTAATCCTTTTCTAAATATACTATAATAATCTACTAGTAGGATATTTTAGTGTAAAAAGAATAGTAGAACTCCTTAAATGGAAATTCTTTTAGATAAATTTATACCTAGGCGTTAAAGATTATATTAAATCCTATACTATTTACTAAAGAGTTATAGTAAAACAGCATAAGCTATATAGATAATTAGAAAATTTACTAATTTCTAATAGACCCTAAATAGAAATCTCTATAGATTTTATTATAGGTTTGCTAGAAATAATCTAAAAGAAATAACTTATTAATTCTATTCTTATTATTATAAATAGATATACTAAATATATTATATTCCTTCTAGTAAAATGTTTAATTACTACTACTGAACTTACTAAATTATTTTATAATAAGATTAAGCTAGTCTTTAGCGCACTAAATAGTATTGTATCTAACTAGGGCAGTGTTTTTACTAGTTAATTCTAGTTAGAATTATGCTTTACTTCTAAGGTAATATACTAATTGTTAATAGCTTTTCACCCTTAAATAAATAAATAAATAAAAAGAATAAACTAAACGTTAGAACATTACTTATATGCATTTATTACTGAATTAGAATACGTGTGGCCATTACTACTTAAACACGCTTAATTTGCATGTAATAATTCTAAAAATGCAACCACTAACACCTCACTAAATATAGCCTTATTTGGTTATAATCCTAAGTTCTATATAATTAAGGATAATTTATTATAAGGGGGAGTACCTAAAGCTAGAAAGTAAGTATAAAAACTAGATATATTAAGAAGTAGATTAGAAATATACTGGATGTAAATTAATGAATTGTAAACTAAGTATTATAATTAAAAACACTAAGAAATAACCTTTAAAAGGGGGGATTTTATACTATAAAGCATAAAAAACCTATGATTTAAGTAGGGAAAATAGAAACTGCTTCTTAAGTTTATTAAGCTATTTTAGATTTTAAATAAAATTAAAAAATAAGCATACTAGTTAGCACTGCTAAACTAATTGTCCTAAATGCATAATGTATTCTATATTAGTTCACTTAAAAAATAGACCTTTAGGAATAAAGGAAAAGAATAAATCCTACCTATCCTAAACTTAGATAATAACTTAGAGAAATAGGAAGTTAATTGGATTAAATCGCACTGTTTTCTCTAAGGAGAATTACATTACCTAGTTAAATAGAAAGGATAGCTATTTAAATATAATTAGTGGCTAAATGCTAACGCACTATAGAATACAAACCAGTTAGTAAACGAATACTATATATCTTTATTAAAATCTAAAAGAAATAGGATTTGCAAGGGACCCTAGAAACGTAGTAGACCGCGTAAACATCCCTTGGGATAATCTTAGAAAATCCTTATAAAAAACAACTATTATTTGCATTCGCTAAGCATTTATCTTATATTCTTTCTATAAAAATTTATAAAAAAAAAAAAAAACAATTATAATAAAATATTTATTATTTTAATTATATAAAATTTAATACCTAATTTTTCAATCCTTTAAAGTTTTAGTAAAAATTTCTTTAAAAGTTATAGAAAGATTAATATCCTCTATTTCCTCATTTAATGCAGCCATAGACTTAATAAAAATTAAGACTATTATTTAGTATATCCTTAAATAACAGTTATTATTACTATTAAGGTATAGTATATAATTACACTAAAATTCTGTTTAATCCTTAGCTAACTAGTACACTAATATTAGCTAAAGCTCTATCCTAAATTAAAAGAAAGGAAATAGAAAACTTATAAGTTTTTTAGATATTATAAATAAAGCATTATAAAGGGCTTAGGTAGTAGATACTTTAGTATTATATTTATTAATATTTTCCTAAGATTCTATACTAAATTAGTGCTATATTTTATTTTATTTATAGAAAAAAGGAAAAAGAGAGAGAATCCTATTCCTTACCTCTAACTATTTTTAGTAGAATTAGAGACTATTTTTACAGTAATAGTTTAAAACAAACTGCATAAACGCAGAAAAAAGGTCGCAGAAATGCTCCTATATCTTAATTCTAAATGCTGAAAATTCTTTACTAGCTAAATATATTAATTTGCTTATAAATATGCAAGCCTTAATAAAATTATTATAGTATACTAGTAATAATTTTAGTACCTAAGCAAATTATTAGCACATTCCCCTTAATTTTAGTATTAATACTTACTTTATAACAAAAGGATATAGCTAAAGTATAATAATAGCATTTTATACTATTAGGAACATTCTTATAAGAAGTTAATAAAAAGGCAAATCGCCCCTCTTTTACTATAGTTTCTAAAGCAATAAATATTGTTTTTAGATATTAAATGTATTCATTGACTTAAATAGTAATAATAGCATCTTTTAGCATAGCTTTAGCCTAATTCTACACAAATTTACTTAACTTAGTATAGATATAAGAATAAGTAGGAGTTACAGTTAATTACAACTCCTTTTCTTTTTTTAGGGTTATAAAAACAATTAGAATTCTAGAGGATTTAGATACTAACCCACTAAGTTAAATTCTCTTTATAGCTTTCTCTACTAATTTCTCTAGTTAACTTTCCTTATATTTATTAGTATAATAATAAGTGTAAGAAAGCAGGGAGCTTAATTCCTTATCTAAATTAAGGTTAATTATTTTAGCTCTTTATAAAAGATAACTAAATAAGAAAAAGAGCACTTAATTTAACCCTTTAATATTAGTATTAGAAGTAGAATTACACTATGATTCTGCCTAATATTCTAAGGCAGGATAACTAATAAGACTAGTATTAAATAAAGGATTAAATATAATTAAATAGTATACTAAGTAAAACTAATTAATACTAAAATCTATCTTAATTTAGAATATACCTAATATACCTAGTTCTCTAGGTCCCTAAGGAAATTGAATTTTAAATAATTTAGTTCTATTTAATTAATTAATTTTTTCTATTTTAATTACGATTCTGCAATAACCTATTAAGTCTTAGATTAATTTAATATCTAAGACTTTCTAAGTCCTATCCTTTAACAATTAAACGCTAGAAGATAGCATTAGGGATGGTTTCTTAGCTAATTTAAACATAATTAATAAATAGTGTATAAAGAAATAATACTATAAATATATCTAGAATTAAAAAGATTTAATAAGAGGATTAGGGTATAATAAGCAAAAGAAGAAATTATAAGGCAAATTCCCCACTAAACTAAATAATCCACATTATACCTATAATTACGTGTTAAATCAGTAAACATTACTAGTCTTAAATTAGTAATATAAATAAATAGAAATTCATATTCTAAATTAGAAGGATAACAAATAAAAATATATATAAATAAAATGCAATCCTAAATTAGGAAAAGGGACTAAACTAATATATATATCTAATTATAACAACATTAGGTCAATATTGCCTTAGAGGGGGGATAATTATTATGCCTGATTTAATATGTGTAGAAATTCCAATCTAAATATTATATACACCCTTATTCCGATTTATTATCTAATTAGAGAAGAGTAGTTATTAGAACAAATTAGATATCTATGCATTAGTAGTGTGTTATAGGAAGGAAGGTATTAGGGAATAGGGAATATTCCTTTAGGATTTAATAGGGAATTATTCTAAGCAAAAGAAAAGAGAAATAAGTCTTAGTCTAGTAATACTACTAGTTCTACCTTTAATTAAAGAGGAAATTAAATCATATTCGCTCTACCTAATCGCCCCTGATTTCTGTGCGACTAGCATAACACTTATTTATTAAAACTTATTACTTAAAATTTAGGTATAAGTAGCTTTATTCTTTAAGCTTAGTAATAATTATTAGTATATACTAAGCTATTTCCTTAAGTACCTTAATATTATATTTATAAACCTTTATTAAGAGAAATATATAGTTATAGAGTTAAACTAACTTAAATAATATTTAAATAAATAGTTTATAGATTTTTTTATTTATTTTAAATAAAAGTTATACTTTATAAAGGGAAGTATATAAGTAAATATAATAAAACTTATAAGGCTTTAAGTAGAACTTAATAAGTAAATAAGGGATTACTATATTAGCTATAATATTCTCTATTCTAACTACTATACTATAGTTACATAATATTATAATATTACCTTAAATATTAATTTATACTAAATTAAGGAATATATTAAGGCTTATTACTACCCTTATATTAAATGTAATTAGGATAATAATATAGTTATAATAAGTATTAATTCTACTAGCTTTTTAAAATTAAAATAGAGTTATAAGCTTTTTAGTAAAGGTAAGTTAGGTGCTAAGTTTAGAGACACTAAGGGCGTAATTTAGATAACCTAGGTATTATAGGATATTATTAAGCGTTATAAGGCTACTTACTAGTATTTATATTATAATAGTAATAGTTACTTTATTTATAGCTATATATAGCTTTTTACTTATTACTTAATAAAGGGACTAAATATTTAAGCCTTAAATACCTTTAATAAGAAAGTGCTAAGTAACAATAATAACTCTAGATTAAAAAAAAAAGCCTTACTATATAAGTTTTAGTAGTAAAATATAAGTTAGTAGTATTAGCTTATATTATACCTATAATAGTAATAGCTTAAATATTTATAAAAAAATAAAATATTATATAAAGAAAGCACTATTCCTTCTTTCCCTTCTATATAATAGTTTTAAGTTTATTAATACTTAAGTAAATAGTAGTTATAATAGCTATACTATTATAAATAAAAGTATAGTTTAAAGGTTAGGCCTTTAATATATTACTTTAGCTTAACTATATACCTTTACTACTACTATAACATTTTTATAATATAGCTATATTAATACTTTCTAGCGCTTAAGAATAATATATCTTATTTAATTTAGCGCTAATCTAAATAAATAGTTATTCTCTATAGTAGCCTATATAATCCTAAGCCTTTTATAAAACTATATCCTAAGGGTGCTATAAATAGCTTAGAATAATATTATATTATATACTACTAAATGCCTTTTAGTTATCTATATATATAGTAACTTAAAGATCTATACCTTAAATGCCTAAAGGGTAGACTTACTAATAACTACTATTATAGAATTAGTATATACTAAGTTAGCCTACTATACACTTTAGTTAAATAAAGTAAGTAGTATAATATCTATTAGTTTATAGGAGATTAATATTATCCTTATATTTATAATAAACTTAATAGCCTTAAAGAAGAATAAGAACCTTTTTTCTTTATTAAATAAACTAGCTAATTTTAAGGATTTATTTTATTAGAAGAATGCTAATACCTTACCTCCTTATTAGAAATAGGCTAACTATTATATTTACTTATAGTAGAATCCTAATAGTAGCCTACTAAACCTACCTTAGGCACTATTATATAATATACCCTAGGATTAACTACTAAAAATATAAAAATAAATTATAAACCTAATAAATAAAGGCTAGATTTAGGCCTTCTTTTTCTTAGAAGCTATACTAATGCTTTTAGTTAAAAAAATAAGTAAGGGCTAGTGTTTTTATATAAACTATAAGGTATTAAATAAAATTATAGACTAAGATTAATACCTATTATTACTTAGTAAGGAAACTCTATATTCTTTAGTAGGCATATAATAGTTTATAAAATTAAATATCTACACTGTATTCTACTGCCTATATATAGTAAAGGGGGATAAGGCCTTAATAGCCTTCTATATATATTTTAGCCTCTTTAAATAGCTTATCTACCCCTTTAGCCTAGCTAGGGTATTTATAATATTTTAATATTATATTAATAAAGCCTTAGAGAATACTCTAAGGGTTTATATAATAGCCTATCTTAATAATATCCTTATTTATACTACTAGTATATATAAGGAGCATATATAGTGTATAAGAAAGATCCTTTTTTACTTATAATAGGCTAGCTTATATCTTAATATTAGTAAGTATATATTTTATATAATAAAGGTAAAATACCTAGGATTTATAGTATAAACTAGTTATATAGTGCGTCTAAACCTAGCTAAGGTAGCTATAATTTATAAATAAAAGGCGCTAATATAACTATAAGGGGTATGTAGCTTCTTAAGCTTTATAAATATTTATTAGAAATTTATAGCTAACTTTTTAGATTTTATTAGGCCTTTACTTAACCTTACTAAAAAGGGGGTTCTATTTATTTAATCCTTAGCATACTAAATAGCATTCTAATACCTTAAGAGTGTATTCTTAGTGGCTTTAATCTTAGCTTAGTAGGACCCTATATTAAATATAGTAGTTAAGGCTAATATATTAAAAGAGGCGCTTAGGGGCTGTCTTTTATAATATAATATAGTAGGTATACTATAGCTAGTAGCTTATTACTCTATATAACCTATAGCCCCTTAATAGAACTATATAATTTATAATAAGGAATTACTTAGTATTATTTTATACCTTAAGGTATAATCTACTAAACTCTATAGTATCTTCTAACTATTTATAATCCTTATTAACTATAAGAACTTAAAATACTTTATAAGCCCTTATAAAATATTAGAATACTAAGTATACTAAGTAGAGACTCTCTTACTCTTTAATTTTTACCTTTACTATTACTTAGGTTCTTAGATAATATACCTTAATATACTATTTTACTATAAATAGAATAAGTTAAGAGAATTTATAAAGACCTAGCTATTATTTTATTTAGTATTAGCTATATACCTATTATAACTACCCTATGCTTTTCTAACCTTTATATTAGGGTAGACATAGACCCTAGTTAGCGTCTTTTTAGCTAACCTTTAGGGCTATAACTTCTTTATAAATAATTATCTATAAAGCCTTTTGGGTTAAGGTATATAAGCTAATTCTATATACTAAGTAAAGATTAAAGCAATATACTTAAGGGCCTAGAAATTCCTTATTAAAGTAGCTATATATTAATAGATTAGCAACTATATAATAAATACTTATAAAGCTTTACTATTCTATAGCTACCTTTAGGCACTATAGTATAAGCCCTTTACTACTATACTAATTTAATAAACCTATAACTTACCCCTAATAGGCTACCTTAAAAAGAATATAACCTTTTAAGCTCTTTATTATAACTACTATTAGGAGGGTATATTAATAAATATTATATAGTATATATATAATTACTATTATTATAGGGCTTAAAAGAGCTAGCGCTTATATTAGGGCCTCCTATAGCCTATTTTAGCACTAGATAGGTATTAGTTATAGATATTAGTAAACTTTATAACTAACCTTCTTACTAGCTCTTTAAATACTTCTTAATTCCTTATAGTTATTATAAACTATCTTTTAAAATATATTTAATTAAAAGCTATAATAAGTATAAATACTAAGGTATATATTTTATGCTTTTTAAACTATTAATAGTGTTTTTATAAATTCCCTTAAAGTATTATTTTAAACTAAAGCTTAGACTAAGTAAGTAGCTTTTAATTAATACTTTACTTCTTTATAGGCACTAAGTAGCTTCTCTTTATATCTTATTATCCCTAAACTAATAATAATACTAAGTATATAAATTAAGAGGTTTAGGCAGTACTATAGGTTATAGTTTCTTTTACCTAAATAAATTAATCTATATACTTAGTAGTATACTAGCTTACCCTTAATAACTATATATTATTAGTTACTAGCTTAAATGCTTATATAGTACTTTATAGGTTTAATATTAATCTAATTTAGTATATACTAGCTTCTATATAAAGCTAGATATTCTCTAAGGATAAATAATCTAATTCTTTAAATATATTAAATAAGGAATAATACTTACTTAAGCTACTATTAACTTTACTTAATAGTATTAATAAGAGTTTTTTAATTAATTATATTACTTAATAGAGCAGTACTAGCTAGGGAATAAGGTTTAGCTTAGCCTTTATAATATTTAAACTCTTTAACTAAATAAAAAGTTAAATTAGGTTATAGCTAAATATACTATACTAAATATTTTAATACCCCTTACTATTAAACTAAATATTCTAAGTAGCATTTACCCTATTTTCTATATTAATTTAATAAAGTATATAGTAAATAATCCACTCCCTTTCTAGGTCCTACTTAACTCCTAACTAGGCTTTATTTAGCCTTAAAATAATAATATAAATATACTTTATAAGTACTAAGTTAAGTATATTTTAGCTATAAAGAATACTAAAGGCTATAGTAATTACTATAATATATTAGTTAAATAGGTTAGCTATATATAGCTAATATAGAAATTACATAAAAATCTAGAGAATACTAAAGCCTTAGTATAATTTAAATTATAATAAAGCAATATATATTTTAATAATGAATTAATATAAGTATACTATAATTCTTAATTAATACTATATAGTATACTATTAAATATAAATTTAAACCCTACTAAGCCCTATATAGGCTCTATTTTAATTATAATACTCTAATATATTACTACTACTTACCCCTAAATAGAGTAAATAAGGTAGCTTAATAAATCTTTTTCTCTTTTTTTTTTTTTTTTTTTTTTTTTTTTTTATAATACTTAAATAATATAGCTATAATAAATAAGTTAAGTAAGGGTAAAGGGGGTAACTTTTAGCTAGTAAAAAATATATTAGCCTTTTATAACTTAAGGCTAAAGAAGTTTAAAGGTAGCTTAAAAAAAATAATAAAAATAAAGTATACTAAAGGAGAATAAATAGTAATATAATATTAGTAAAGAGTAGTGTAATATTAGTAAAAGGGGGTATAATAATAGTAAAAAAGGGTATAGTAATAATAAATAAAGGTATAATAGTAGTAAAAGGGGGTATTAATAGCTAGCTAACTTCTTTCAATAGGATACTAGGAGATAGTAATATATATAATATTATAAAAAGGGATAGTATAGGTATATATACCTACTCCTTAAGTTATAAGAATAAATAAAATAATAAAAGGGGTTAATATAATTAAAAATTAGTAAATAAATCTTAATATATAGATATTAGCTACTTAACTTAATACTATACTTTAAATAACTAAGTATTAATATAGTTAATACTAGTTTTTAATAAGTAAATTATAATAGAATTAATAGTAATAGTAAGTAAGGAATATATAGGTATTTTATTAGTAATAGCTTAAAATTATTTTAGTAGCTAAAAGGAAGGTATAAGTAAGAAACTAATAGTAATAGTAAGTATAATATACTTTTTAATAATATATAGAGTAGTAGTAAAATAGTTATATAGAGCCTTAAAAGGCTTATTTAATATAACCTTTTTTCCCTTACTATTAAGAGCGTTATAGGTAAGGAGATAAGGTACCTTTATAGCCTTACTATAATAAATAACTACTATAATCTTATAAGTAAGGTAGTAAAGGGTAGGACTTTAAGTAAATATAGTAGTATTATATATATAAGTTACTTTTTTTCTTTAATACTCTTTATAAGAGTGCTAGAGGCCTAGGGTATATAAGAATAGTTTATTATTTACTATATATATAAAATAGAATAAACACTAGATATTTAGCTAGTTAAGATTAATAGGGGTAAATAACTTATTCTTAAAGTTACCTTTAACTTTATAATAGCTTAAAATATAATAGCTATTTAAAGGTAAAGGAGGGAAAGGTAGAGTATTAATAGTAGTAAATATAATTTTACTATACTTAGTTTTAATAAAATAAGGTAATAGGGATAGAGAAGCTTATTATTTAGATTTAATAAGTAATAGTAAGGGATTCTTTATTAAGTATTAATAAATAAGTATAAAGAAAGTATAGGTATTAATAAAGAATAAGTAGAAAGTAATAAGTATTTATATAAAAAACTTAAGGTATATAGGATTTTAATATAGAGAATAATAGTAGGATTATATTTATAAGTAGGGAGGCTCTTGAAAACAACAAGCCGGCGACTGCTCTCACTAAGTGGCTTGTTTTGACGGGGCGCATCCCTCAGTTTCGGCTTGCAAAAAGCTTACAAGATTAATGGGCTAAGGATATTGAGGACATGATACGACGTGGCACCCGGCGCGGCATAGGCACGGAGGCGGAGGGAAGCCGCGCGACAGGCTGAGCGCTTGAGTTTCCCGTTTCGCACCACACACTCTCCTGCAACGCTGGTCGAGTTTGGCCGGCGGCGCACCACTTCTTACAATCGGAACCGGCGCGGAGCTACCACGGCTCCGCTGCGGAACACAGAAAAAGGTTGTATATAGGTTTTCCTCCCTGTGCTAGGGTTTTTTCTATATAGTTTAAGTAGCGGTGGTACTAGTATTGGGCTCACAAGCCTGACTAGTGTAATAATAATAATATTTATAAGTATAAAGGGAGCTAAATAAAAGATTTATAGTTAGTGTCTTAGGTATAATTAGCTAGCTAATTTAGAATTTTAGGATTTCTATTTTAGGTTTATTTTTATTAACCCTAGGCGCTAAAGTATAACTAGCTAGGATAAATAGCTCTACTTAAAGTATTATATTATAAATACTTAAGTATTATTATTATATTTTATTTACTTACTAACTATTTAATAGCTAGAGAGTAGTAAAGTAGGGGGCTATATAATAAATTTAAGCTAAAGGCTTAGATCTTTAGTAGAGTAGAAGAGAAGCATATAAAGCAACCTACTATACCTATAGGGTAAACGCTATAAATATATATTATATATAGAATAGGTATGTAGTGGAGGGAGATAGTAGTCTTCCCTCCCTCCTTATAGATAATAATAACTTTATTGACACTAGATTGCAGTCGCCATCTAGGCTAGTCCATAACATTATATACTCTTTAAAGGGGGGTATAATATTTCTTAACCTTTTTAATACTATAGTATGCCTTAATAGGAACCTTTTCTATATTAATAGCCATTTAGTATATAATATACTAGAATTCTATAGAAGTAAAGTTTTTTTTAGTATTATAAATAATGTTATTTAAAGGACTTGAATAAGTATTAATGTAGCACTCTTTTCATACATTCTATACATTCTAGGCCTTCTACTTCTAAGGCTTAAGGAGGTGTATAGCTTAGAATATAGTTGCTATATTAATAATATATAGTATAGGTTTATTATTAATTTAAAGAATATTAATAATAATCTTATAGTTAAAGTCTATATTATTCTTTAGTATAAACTTAAATTATCCTAGGGCTTTACTATGAAGTTAGTATTAATAATATTTATAGGAGAGTCTCTTAATTATTCTACTAGTTACTGATTTACTAGCTCTTTATAGTAGCTTTATATTTTAGCCTCTAAAAGGTAGAAAGCAGTAGCTTTATTAGCCTATAGAATCCACTAAAGGTATCCTTATTTTTATATAATTAGGACCTTCTTTATACCTTAAACTAGTATATTTTTAAAGTTATTAAGCTTTATATTTATCTAATCTATATTAGAGATATAGAATAGAAAGGGGGTAGCTATATTAAGAATATAGAAATTAATAGTTTTAAAGGTAGTAGGAATGTATAAGATTCCTAAAGAAATCGCTAAACCTACGCTAAAGTTAACTATATATTAGCTAGTAGGCTTAATCTTTAGATATAGTATAATCCTTTATAAAGCTATAGCTTATAGTGCTTTTACTTTAGAAATCCCTACTGCTTCTATATTTAGCATAATTCTATTTAGTAACTAAGGGATAGCTAAAATATTAGTGTAATTAATATATTTTAGCGTCTAAAAGGTAGAAAGCAGGAGCTTTATTAGCCTATAGAATCCACTAAAGGTATCCTTATTTTTATATAATTAGGACCTTCTTTATACCTTAAATTAGTATATTTTTAAAGTTATTAAGCTTTATATTTATCTAATCTATATTAGAGATATAGAATAGAAAGGGGGTAGCTATATTAAAAATATAGAAATTAATAGTTTTAAAGGTAGCAGGAATGTATAAAATTCCTAAAGAAATCGCTAAACCTACGCTAAAGTTAACTATATATTAGCTAGTAGGCTTAATCTTTAGATATAGTATAATCCTTTATAAAGCTATAGCTTATAATGCTTTTACTATAGAAATCCCGACTGCTTCTATATTTAGCATCATTCTATAAAAAATATTACTAAAATATTAGTTATTTAAGACAAAGTAATTTATCTTAGGGTTTTCCTCCTATATTATAAAGGTTATACTAGATAATTTATAAGCAGTTTTTTATTTATTGTTACGCTAGGCGGCCTGTGAGGCCTCTATTTAGTACTTCTGCTTTCTAAATTATATAGGAAAAACCCTAGAATAGGGAGGAAAACCTATATATATTATTTAGTTCTCTACTTATTTAGGCCTATATAGGGCCTATAGTAGTCTTTTTCATAGAATATAGGTATTGTTGGTATTCCTTAGGATACTAGTGATTCTCTAAGGAATACTAGGTGGATCTAAGACTCAGTGACACAACATAGGGTTGAGGAAAGTATTCGTAAAAAGGTCTAATTCTATCCTAATCAGTGCTATCGAAAGGGGCATTTTATAGCTAGCGTTAAGGCCACGAAAATGCCGTCGGATTCCGCAGTGAAAACTCTGCACACGCGGACCAATCAGAAGAGTCGGATTCCGCGGCTAATGTGGCCGCGAATCCGGCTCTTCCTGGCTGTGCTACGTTATTATAGAATGCAGTAATTCTAACACTTAGAATTCTCTCTTTTGTAGAAAAAGAGGAATCGCTTATAAGTTATGCGAAAATCTACCTAAAAACCACAGTTAATTATCTAATTAAATAATTAATAAGAATAAGAATTCTGTCTTATATCCCTAGTATTCCTCCTCTCTCCTATATACTTCCTCCTTCTTCTCTACACGCTTTACCTATCCCTTTATATAGATTATAGCTTTATTCCTATTAATAAAGGTCTTAAGGGCTTAATTTAGTAATGATTTTGTTATGGCATTAGCAATATTATTGTTGCTGTTAATCTACCTAATTTCCTTGATTTCCTGCCTTTTATATAATTGTTACAGTGCTATAATATTAATTATTAGTCTCTTTTCTTTTATAGTGCCTAACCTTATAATACACTTATATAATAAAAGAGAATCTATATAGATAATTATTAATATTAGTAGAATTTATAGCTTTTGTGTAATAGTCTATAGCGTTATACTAATTGCGTAGGCAATATCTACGCCTTAGACTATTGTATATAGCTTAGAGGCAAGAGCACTTCTTATAACTCTTTTACTTTTTATAAAGCTATACGTTATAATGTTGCCTTTTAGCATAAAATCTAATCTAATTCCTACTTCTTTAGTGCTAAGGATAATTACATATCCTAGTTATAAGCTAAGGTCTTTGTTATTTATAAAGGAACTATCTATAAAGACATATAAAGCTACAGCAGTAAGATTAAGCGGAATATACCTTAATCCACAATTGCAATACTGCATTTACCACTAAATCCTTCTATTTAGATAATTTATATTAGATTTATTAGGATTCTAGACTTATATAGTAATAGAGAGGTTAAATATAGCCTCTAGTTAATAAACTAATTATATATACGCTCCTTATACTCTTTATTTAATATATTATTACTTTATAGTTAGCTTATTAGGTTTAATAACTTTAAGCTTCTTGCTTTACCCTTTTTAGTAGAGCTTAATGCAATTTCTATTAAATTTATATAAGATATACCTATTAAAGATAAGGGGTTTAGTTAGCATTAAGATTTGTTTAGGTTTTACTGTAAATCCTGCCTTCTTTAATTCTAATTCCTCTATCTTTAAGAACTTTATATTACTAAGACTAAGGGTATTATCTATTTATATACTAATTACACTAAAGTATTTAATTATATTAAATACTATTAAGAAACATA
>SRPW01000892.1:0-14487 GCA_018360225.1 Claviceps pusilla | reverse complement strand
AAAAAAAAGGAAAACAGAAAATATCACTTGCACTGTCATGAAAAAATCAAGACGTGTCTCTCAAACACGTGCTGCGTGCGTGACGTGTGTTGGGAAGCAGTACATGGAGCAATGTTGCTGTTGGAGAGGGAAAACAAAAGTGTGCCTACAGAGTCTGGTTTGAGTGAAACAACATGGGGATTCGTACAGCGTCCAGCGCCAGCGGTTCCCCTTTTCATAACCACCCTCTTTTTTTTCCCCCTCTCTTCTACTCGGCTGCAAAGTATCTTTTCGCTCGGCTTTGTCTCTGCTGCGCCTTGATTTCAGGTGGCACGATTGTATGATGAACCACGTGCGGTCTGTACACGGCGTCAATGGGGGGCATCCTGTAGAAATGGAAAAAAGAAGAAGAAAAAAAAGGTTAGCGTGTTCATCAAAAGAATTTTGATTGCCGTCGTTACGAGACGGTTTGCGTCCGGCAGAGCAGATACTCACCAATCATCCACCGTGAGGGGGAAGTATTCGTAAAGGGGATCTGGATCTTCGGCAGGGCTGCTCCCAGCGTTTTGTGCCGGACCAGTGAGCACCTTACCCGTCGGAGGACTTTGCAGCTCGTTGCCGGATCGGTTCGGGCTCTTTTCATCCTCCGACAGAGAAAGGCTGATGGGAACGGCGGTGTTCTGGCGGCTAATTGAGGTGCGGTGGTTCTGGCCGGCCGTCATGTTCTTCCCATCTGTGGACCATGGCGGTACGGGTGGCCGATTCACAGCGGGCAAGAGAGCCACTCTCTTGGCCGGGTAAGGACTTTGGCTGTTTGATGGAGGGAGCGGTTGCTGAGTTGTACTAGACCATTCTGCGGCAGTCTGTGAACTCGTTAGCTCTGAAAGTCCGCATTCCCTTTTTCCTGTTCTTTTCCTGTGATTTTTTCCTTCTTTTCTTTTCTTTTCTTTTCTTTTCTTTTCTTTTCTCTTTCCTTCTTTTCTTTTTTCTTTTCCTCTCTTTATATATTCTTCCTGTTCGACTTTTTCTCTTTCCCTTTCCTTTCTTTTCTGCTGCTGTTCTTTTTGCATTACTTACGCCAACACTGCCCTTGGTCTGAAACTTGTGCAGACTCGCCTGCACATTCTCGCGTTCCATTTTCAGCGTAGCATTCTCCGAACTGACCGAACCGGCTGTATTCTTTCTCTCCACGCGCTTCTCGCCCGTCAGAGGCACGTCCTTTCTGCTGTCAAAGTTTCGGGGACTGCGACCACGAACAATCACGGGCCCCGACTGAACGTGCGCAATTTTGATCATCTCGCCGCCCTTGGACTTGGCCATGAGGTTGATTTGAACGAGGTAGTGCTGCTGAAGACCCTTTCGCCGTCCATTGTTGGCCGTGGCATGCTTGAACTGCAGTCTCTTCCAGGATACGGGCAGGGTGACTCGGGTCGCATCAACCTCTTGTGCTGTGCTCAGTTCGAGGGGAACGTGAGACGGGGGACCGGCCACCTTGGCGTCTTCGCCGGCACCGGCACCGGCACCGGCACCGGCACCGGCGGCCTGGGGGTTATTCGAACTCTTCCAGGGAATGTTGATGATTTCCGTTGGCTTGCCCTCTATTGACTCGACAGCTGTGATGGACGCGGACAGTTCGTCCACGGATAGGCGGCGGCCGTGTTCGTCCATCAGATGGGTGAGATTCTTGGGCAGCGTGATTTGCCCTGAACATTGCCACAGGTTGCGCCGGTAGCAGGTCAGTTCGAGCGGTCGGCCCGTGGAGTCGCCGCCGCCAAAGACGTCCTCGGCGACAAAAAACATGCCGTACAGTTCGGCGGACATGTTGACGTCGGCAAACTGGCCGGTATCGTCCATGAGGGTGAGATTGGTGATTGGGTCGGAGAAACCGAGAAGCTTGTTGTCGAGCTCTTGAGGCGACGACTCCTCCTCAATGGAGGCATCTGGTTTTGGAGGGGCATCGAACGCCCGCGCCGAATATGAGAAGGGATCTTCAAACGTGGTGACGAAATTATCAAAGGTGTAGGCGGGCGTAAAGGGAAGAGCAGGCAAAGATGCGCCATCACTGCCTTCGTGGTTAGCAACGATGAAAGCACACGCACACGCAAAAAGTGCAACTGACAGGATTGCTTCTTCAAAATTGAAGTCTTGATCAAAGGGGCCCATGGGCAGAGGCTGGCCATGTACAGCATGGTTCAGGACCATTGCTTCGGTGGGTGCAGTGGCCGTCATGGCCGGCATGGAGTTGAAGGTAGCCATGGCATGGCGTGGCATGGCGTGGCTCGCCCGCCGTCGCCGTCGCCGTCAGTGCCGCTCGCGGAGAGGCCCAGAGCCCCGTATCGGCAGATGGGAGGTGATGCGCAAATCGGTGTCAGATGTCGAATCGAACTGGGAGCGATACGGACCGGGTTCAATGTTGCAACTTGTCTGGTTCTTTTGTCTCTGGAAAGACTGCCTGGGGCGCGGAGTCCGGGGTCCAGACTCCAGGCTCCAGAAGGGCTGGTCTGGTAGGGAGCTAGAGCGGGACAGAGGAATTAGCAGGACGATGTTCGAGCCAGGGACCCGGATTTGGCAGGGCGAGATGGATGAATCCAGGTGACGAAAAGAAGAGGCGGAGAGTGCAAGAGTGAAGGAAGAGCCAAGACTGAAGAGGATGGATGGTGTTGGAGGCGACTCGGGCGAGCCAAAGTGTGACAGCAGCCGAGAGCACAAGAGCGTACCTGCGCAAGAGGACAGCAGTGAGCAGTGAGCAGTGAGCAGTGAGCAGTGAACAGTGAACAGTGAGCACTGAGCTCTGAAGTCTGGTGTATCAGTCATGGACGGAGTACCGAGTCTCAGTCTCCCGACAACCGGCAGGTGCAGCTCGTGGTGCAGCGGTCACTGGTGAGCCGTGACGGTGGTGCGTTGTTGTCTGCAGTGCGCACGCGGGGGGGCGGGACAGAGGGGCGATGCCTGCTGCCTGCTGCCTGCTGCCTGCTGAGTGCGGCGTTTGGTGATGCGGCGTGCCTGTGCAGCGACTTCCAGTCATGCTCCAGCAGACTGCTCAGTGCTGGGCCGTTCGGTCGGCGGGCAGTGACCGGGCGCCCGACAGTACCGGCTTGTCCAGGCTGGTGCATTTGCGGCAGCGCAGTGCACATGCATGCTGTGCCCCTGCACGAGCTGCTGGATGGCGGGCTGGCGTGCCACCCAACTGGCCAACTGGCAGCGCGGCGGCGGCGGCGGCGCGTGTCGTTCTGTGCAGTGTTGGAGTCTGGACATGTGTGCACTGTGGACATGTGGGGTGATGCGCGACGAGGCGGCTCACTGAGCCAAGGAATATCCCGTCTCGGCCGGACGATAAGGACGGCGGCCAAGGACGGGCAGGGACGGGCAGGAATTAGATTCTCACTTTGCGGCGCTAATGCGCGGCTGTCGCAGGGCAACTGGAGACGAGATTCTGTCGCCAGTTTTTTCGTGTCAATTCCAGGATATGTATTTTTTTTTTTTTTTTTTAAAAAAAAAAAAGAAAAACAAAGAGAAAAGAAGAAGAGAAAAGACAACTAGAGTTATTTGATGCTACGCTGTGGAAATAATCGCTGACTGTACATGTATATATTCATCGATCCTTGTCCAAACATTGAACGGACATCAGAGGCCCAGAGATGTACTAGGCAGAGCCCGGCTGAGGGGCAGCCAGGGGGCTGGGGCCGCCCACGTGCAAGCAAGGCTCGCCTGGTCTTGACGGACCTGCACGTTCATGTTTACATACATGTACACACATGTATAGGCGGACTGATATTGAATTGCATGTCAGACCAACTGGGCTCAGCACTCAACGCTTCAGTGCTGGAATCGCCTCCCCGTGCGATCCGCTAGGACCACTCTGGGGCATCTGGGCATCTGGGCATTTAAATTCTACCGCATCGGCCAACCTGCATGTCGTGGCTGGGCCTACCAGACCTTCATCTCGACACCAACACCATACAAGACCCCACCTCGCCACCGATGGACGGGAATTACCAGCCGACGGCGACGAATTTTATGGACCCAACTGCCCTGCCCGGCCATCAATGTCCCCGGTCGTGGACCCCTGGGCCCCGCCAATACCGCTGATCATGACATTTTTCCGCTGCAGACACCGGCAATCACCTCCCTCCCCCCCCTCAGCCCTCCTCTCAGCTTCTGCAGTGGCTTCTAATCGAATCTGAATACCCTTTCTGTTGTACTCTTTTTTGTTCACAGAAAGGCCTCCAGTTCCCACCCACGGCAGCTCTCATTGGCGAAAACACGAAAACACCCCACGCACAACGCCCACTAAAAAAAGAAAAAAAAAAAAAAAAACCGTGAGAGAAAAGGGAGAACAACATCCCAGCGAGTCGTCAATCTTTTTGGCCGGACCCTCCATCGAGGACGCTTGCCATGCTCTCCTCGTTTAATCTGCATTGCAGTTGTACATCCCCGGCACCCCAGCGTACTTGCATGTGGTCTAAGGGAACCCCCCTGACACGGTCATCTACATGTCCCATTCGGGAAAAGATGAAAAAAAGAAAAGGGAATTGAAAAAAAAGCACAAAAAAAAAAAAAAAAGAAATTCTCCCGCTGGCGCCACCTGTAGCAAGGCTCTTTTCTACGAGTCAACCGCAGCCAAATGTACAGTTCATTTTTCTTTTCACGCTATATTCACTTTGCATTTGAATTTATAGCAACACCTCTTTTTTTTTTCTCTGTCAGGCCTTTACAGCATCCCATATCTATTTATAGTATATCAAGAGCGGGTCATTTCCTGTACTTTGAATACAATATTCAACAAGACAAAGTTGGAGTAGCCCGAGCGGGATATTGGGTTTAACCGCCGGTGGACATGTATGTCGAGCGTTCCAAGCCTCGCTGGGAGACCCCGTTTTGTTGGTCAGAGTCGCATCACGCAGATACGTACACTATATATGTGTGTACATACATATGTGTTTCTCGTATGCTTAGACATGCCGTACAGATCTGCTTTATGCTCCCTGGCAGGGGCCAAACGACGGGGTTGGGGCCGTCTATTCTCGGGTCCGGGTTTTAAAAAAGAGACAAACCCGAGCTCGAGCTATTTAGAACACACGCGGGAGGATAGTCCAAGTCGGGTCCTCGGGCGTGTCCATGCTGGCTCTGGGGTGGTGCTGATGGGCAGTGCTGGAGACGTTTCACTTACTTGGTAATACGTCCACGTCCATAACAAAACGAGCGTGGCAAGCCAAAAAAAAAAAAAAAAAAAATCCTACTTGGTAGACAACCGCCATACATATTGGAGATCATGAATGCAAAGATGCCCTTCTATTTGATGACTTGTATGCAACCATCTAAATACTATCTAGAGATATGCCACGACATTATGCAAAGAGCCATGGCTGTGCGCTTTATTGAACAGTGCGCCTCCTTTGCTCCAATACCTTTCTTATATTGCATGAAGTTTCCTTTCCTACCATTGATTTGCTTGAGATTCATGTGTACTCGCGCCGGCGCTTCTCAGCCTTGCAAAGTCATGCCCGTCACCCCGCTCCTCGAATTGGTCCATCCATCGACAAGAAGAAAAGCAAATACTTACATATGTCATAGCAGCAGTAGTCTTTTGCCGCAATTTTTGTCATGCTTCTTTCTTGCGGAGCATATCATAATCATCGCTTCCTCTACCGCTTTATATCAATCTCCGGTCTTCATTCTTCACAGTTCTCCCATGAAATTTATTCTCGATATTACTCCCTGCTAAACAACCTGTCTCCAAACTTCCAGACTTCATCTAGCACGAGTTTCTCGGACCCAGAGCCCGTAGCAGACTTATCTTCCGAGAAAATGACGAGATCGGCGTCAGCTCCAGCCTCTAGCGTTCCTTTGGTCCTTTGAATGCCCAACATGGCTGCGGGAGTTGAAGTAACAGACTTGAGGGCTTGGGGAATGCTCGACCCAGACCATTGCAAGAAGTTATTGACACATTCTAACAGTGTAATAGAACTACAGAAAGGTGTTAGAATTTGTTTGATGCGTGAAAAAGAAGCAAAAAAAAAGAAGAAGACAAAAAAAAAAGGGGGGGGGGGGGTGTCCTGAATAATTGTGTCGACATTCGCGGACGATGCCCGTCTTGATTTCAAGGGGTTCGCCGACTTGACTTACCTTCCAGCAATAGTGTTCGAGTTCTCCAGCAACAGCTTTGATCCTTTTTTGACAATGTTGCACGTCTGCTCGCCGTTCGTCCAGGGATATGTTCCATCCGGCAGCCCAGCGAGGTGCATAGCGTCTGTGACGAGAATGAAACCATCGGGATGCGCATTGAAGGCAATCTTCACCGTGGTAGGGTGCAAGTGAATGCCATCGGCGATGACACCGAAATAGGGACGATTCAAATTCTCGGCCTTGCCCAAGACCCCAAAAATACCAGGATTTCGGTGATGAAGAGGCCGCATGGCATTGAACAAATGTGTAATCATGGACGCGCCTAGGCTCACAGCCTCAGACGCCTCCTCGTACGTAGCCTCAGAGTGACCAACCGAGCAGACGATCCCCCGTGAAATGAACTCCGGAATCAACTTCATCATTTGGCCGCGCTCAGGCGCCGCTGTGATCAGTTTGACGCGTGTCGCTTCGCCTTCGCGCCCTGGGCGCAGGTTCTCGGCGCCGTAGCATGCCTCAATGTCATCAAAACGCTGAGCTTCAAGCAACACATCGACATCGTGAACTCCATTTTTCGTGGGGTTCAAAAAAGGACCCTCGCAATGAGCACCAAGCGACTCGGCGCCGTCCTGCGCATCTCGGGCTCTTCCAGAGGGTCCAAGAAATGGCAGCGCCTACGAACATGGTTGCTGTTAGCGATGGATTGCATCGTGCCAGCCAAGCTAGTAGCCACAGAAACATGCGGGCCTGCATGCATTATGCTGGAGTTTTAAAGAAGAAGGAAGACCTAATATTGACCTTTTGGTATAACTCTGGTCGCTGACTGGTAATGGTGGGGAGGTATGATGTGACGCCCGTCTGGACAAGCAACTTGTTCACCTCGCGGACATTTTTGCCGTATCGAGACATGTCGTCGAGAAGAGTGGAAAAATTGAAGCCGAACGCCCCGTTGAGCTGACATTCAATCATGCCCGGCGAGATGATTCGCCCACCGAGATCGATGATTTCATCTGGAAGATTTAGGTCGTCAAAAAAGCTCGCCTGACTGTTGATGATGGTGCCAGTAATTGAACTGACCCAGAGGTCTTCGGAAACTAAATCATCTCCCTTGACAAGGCGGCAGTTGGTGAATTTCGTCAGGCCCGTGTCGGTCCGGGTTCGTGTTGTGGGTGAGAGTGCAATGGGCATGGCTTTTATCGAGCCGCCAGAAGGTTGTTGCGTCGCTGTATGGAAGAGTCCAGCGCTCGGAAATAAATGAAATTTTTTCCTTCCTCGACTTGCCAGTGGCCACAGGCGAGGCAGCTAGTCGCCGAGGACAAATGCAGAATGAGCTCAGCAGCGACGTGTATGTGAGAATGATCGTGTACCATGTATCTAAATAGCTGGCAGGAATGGTGATTTATGATGCTAGTGCTACCAGAGCGGGTTTCGGATTGCTTCATGGTTCGAAACTTCGAATTGGCGTCGTTGCGACAACTTCCTATCCACTTGGTCCGGTTCAAACGCTATTACAAACCACATCATGCCAGTCTTGGAAGTTCCGCGAACGCAGATAGACACACACCCAGTCATAGTCCTCGCGGACGCGGGAGGACGTCATGGCTCGCTGTCTGATGGACCCGGTTGAACGTGGGGGAGGGAAGGAAGGAAGGAGGGAGGGAGGGACGGAAGCGCGGAAGCGCGGAAGGAAGCACCAGAACCTTTGGCAGGAATGGACGACTCCAGTCAAGTCTCATGTAACGTTGACTCCAACTCCAACGTGGTCTGAACAACTCGATGAGCATGTTGAATGTTCAACATGCGCCGCGGCCAACGACCAACATGGAGCCCCACCAGTAACCACTAAGTGACCAGGTGCTTCGAAATCATGCAACGTGGAAGAAAAGGGTGGCAGAGCGTCCATCGGCTCCTTTGTGTCGCGAAATTCTGTCAGTCATCACAAATAAAAGCATAAGCATGCATGTGGTGTCACGGGACCCGTCTCAGCACTCAAGAGTCGAGACTCAGGACTTCTAGCTGGGCGACGGCCTCTCGGCTCCACTCAGACTCATCTTTGCATGTCAGATCCGATCAGTGGCTTTCACCCTCAGCATCGGCTCATCGCGAGAGTGCCGTTTTTAGCTTCAACTGCCGAGTCGACCGCAAACCGCCCGGCCGTCATGGGTGCACCAACATATTAGACAATTCGTCGCCGCCCTTGTCCCATCCACCATGGCTGCCAGTTCAATCGCCAACCAAGCAGTCTCCAACTCTGTTTCTGATGCGAGCGACTTGGACCCACTATGGCACAACCTCGATTGGTATGGCTTCCACCTTGTTGCTGAATTGCCATCATGTTCTATGTTGTGTTGATCTGGGGAGCATCTGCTGCATCCTTATTTGGCGAGTTAGACGCTGACTTTTGGTCTTCTCGATGTGTTGGGAACAGGGCGATTGGCCAGATGCTGATCATGGGCTGGGATGGCACTGAAGTAACTCCCCAGATCAAGAGCCTGATCGAGGATCACCACCTTGGATCCATTATTCTCACGGCCAAGAACCTCAAATGTTCGTGTAATCTGCTTGTCAATCCATAATGCCGAAATATTTGCTCTGCAATACATTGGCTCGTTCACATAAACTCCTGTTGCAGCATGCCGTCATGTCGCGCCGTGTCGGTCTCTTGAATGTTCAGCCTCGATCTCGAGAGAAGGATCATGATAGACGGCATATGAATAAAATGAGCTGACAATGATCGAATAGCAGCTCAAGAAACAGCCAAGCTTGTCCAGGAATTACAGACTATCGCCAAAAACTCCGGTCATCCACATCCTTTGCTCATTGCACTAGATCAGGAAAACGGCGGCGTCAACAGTTTATTCGATGAGGATTATGTTTGCCAGTTTCCCAGTGCTATGGGCGTCGCCGCCACGGGACGTGTTGAGCTGGCTTATGACATCTCGAAAGCTACAGCAACGGAGATTTCGGCTTGCGGTGTCAATTTGATGCTCGGCCCTGTTCTAGATGTTTTGAACAATGCAAGATACCAGCCACTTGGTGTTCGTGCTACTGGAGATGACCCCCAGGAGGTTTCTCAGTATGGTCTTGCTGCTCTGAGCGGGGTTCGAGACGCTGGCCTAGCCGCTGCCGGCAAACATTTTCCATCATACGGGAACTTAGATTTTCAGGGTTCCAACCTTGATGTCCCAATCATCACGCAGACATTGGAGGAACTAAGTCTAAGCGCACTCGTGCCCTTTCGAAATGCAATTGCGTCCGGGAAACTGGACGCCATGTTTGTTGGCGGCTGTGGCATATCAAATCCATCCATGAATGTCGGACACGCCTGTCTTTCCGATCAGGTTGTGGACGATCTACTCCGCAACGAGCTTGGCTTCAAGGGAGTAGCTATTTCAGAATGTTTGGAAATGGAAGCGCTCAGTCACGACCTAGGTGTTCAAAACGGCGTGGTCATGGCGGTCGAAGCCGGCTGCGACCTGGTCCTCCTTTGCCGTGCTTACGACGTCCAGCTCGAAGCTATCAAGGGCTTAAAGCTTGGACATGACAATGGTATCATCACCAAAGAGAGAATCTTCACGTCTATAAGACGAATTCTACACCTAAAGTCGACTTGTACATCTTGGGCGAAGGCTATCAATCCTCCAGGCGTGTCTCTTTTGTCTCAGACTCATCCGTCTCACCTTTCACTCTCCCGACAAGCTTATGACGAATCCATCACCGTCATTCGTGACAAAGAGAAACTGCTTCCTCTTTCAAAGTCTATGCATCCTGGAGAAGAGCTCTTACTGCTCACCCCCCTAGTCAAACCGCTCCCCGCCTCTGCCATGACCAAAAGCCTACTGCAATCTAAAAAGAATCCTTCACAAGCTTCCACACATCATGACGACTGGGCACACAAAGAACGCCAAAGGAGTGCAATCATGAGTGGCGAGGGTGTGTTTCGCGAGTTCGGGAAAAGCCTTGCTCGACATCGCAACGAGAAGCTTCTCCACACGAGTTATACGGCAAATGGTGTGAGACCAGGTACGATGGGAAAGCCTGAAGTCCAATTTTCTCATAAAACTTGACAGTATGCTGACCAGAAGGGGGGGGGGGGGGGGTAATAGTACACGAAAACCTCATAAACAGAGCTTCATGTATCATTATTGTCACAGCAGATGCCAACCGAAACATGTACCAAGCAGGCTTCACTAAGCATGTGGACATGATGTGCTCCATGCACCGAAGTAGGGGAAACAAGAAACAGCTGATTGTCGTTGCTGCGAGCTCTCCATACGACTTCGCTATGGACAAATCTATAGGGACGTATGTCTGCACGTTCGATTTTACAGAAAATGCCTTGTCTGCCTTGGTCCGGGTACTGGTGGGTGAGATCAGTCCTACAGGCAGCATGCCTGGGACGCTGCGCAAGAGTAAAAAAGTGCTCAAATCGAGACAGCACTGGCTTGTGGAGGAGTACGACCGAGCCAGAGATTGTGCTGGTCTTGATGACTTGCTCAGGGGAGTTTATCGAGCCAGTGCGCCAGATCTCCATTTCCTCAAGTCAACGGGAGCTGCGTCTTTTGAGCTTCACAATCCAAATATCAAGGAAACTCACTTCGTTGTGAGGAATAGCAGTACAGGAGCACTTTACGGTTTTGTTGCCATCTACTTTGTCGGGGGTCATGGCATGATCGGTGCATTGCTTGTCGACCCTAGTAAACGCAATGTCTCTATTGGGCGATCGCTTCACAAAAGAGCTTTGAAGAGCATGGGAGAACAGAGGGGACTCAAGAAGGTCCACATCGGAATGTCCTTTCCCGGAGTGTTCCCCGGCGTTCCCCTGGATATCGAGCTCAACACGGTGAAAGAATGGTTCAGCAACAGCGGCTGGGACGTACAATTCCCACGTCGCTTGACCAACATGATTATCAACGACCTCTCTAACTGGACAGCCCCTGAAGGGCTTCTTCAAAACCTTCAAGTTGTCAGCATCAGCTTTGATCTGATTCATGGTTTGGAGAATGCGGAGTGTGTGTTACACCACGTTCGCGCGAATGCCAATCCAGAAGTGCACGAGCTGTATACACATGCCCTCTCGGAGACCAAGACATGTGGGATCGTGCGAGCAAAGGATCGATTTGGCAGTCTCATTGGAACCGTCATTATATGCCGCCAGGCCAGCGCCTTGGCTACATATATACCTTCGCTGGTATCGGCCCAAGGAGACGTCGGCGGCATTATTGCGCCCATTGTACCGTCCTCTTCCCAGGCAACCTTGATCTTGCAAGGACTAGCTCTCATGGGCGTCCGTCAAAGCAAGAGCCACAAAGCTTCCAAGGCTGTACTGAGCTGGGTAGGTCGTATGATGATCCCATAGGGAATGTGGTGATACTGACGTTATTCTCATAGGTTGTGGACGATGCGTACGAGCCCTTGGTAGCAATGGGATTCGATATACTCCACTCGTTTGAGGAAATCACAAACTCGCCAGATATGTAAGTTATCGCGAGCTGCTTCTTCACATGCTGCGTCAAATCTAATGAGTGTTCCAGCTGCCGGCGTTAGTTTCCACATTGTGAATCTCACAAGTCTGCAATATTTTTTTTTTCTGGTTACGCCTCGTTCAGCGAAGAATGAAATCCACGTTCGGTAGTAGACGTTGCGGATATTGATACGGTACGCCTGCATATGGCCAAGGTTAAGGACCCAAAGGTTTCACCGGTAAAGGCTACAGGAGAAGGGGACAATGATTTGAGGCGGCGCTTGGCGTTAGTGTTGGTAAATGTACGAGAGACAGAGTGACGAATGAGATGCTGAAACGCTTGTTCCCCCAATATTGCGACCATACCTTTGGTGGTGACATTGAACAATGAAAGCAGGTCTGGACTCGGGTAGCCCACGTCAAAGCCGACGCACTGTAATGTGCACACTGTGCACACTGTGCGCATGCAGACAGATGCTGATCGATCTTATTGGCCATTCAGACCAAAAGTGCTGAGGCTAATCAATCAGGAAGGCGGTCACTCTGTGCCGCGCCTGCGTGTCACAACCAAAGTCTGGTGCAAATTACCAGAACCAGACGTGCTATCGAGTACCCTCGCTTCTCCCGCTTCTCCCCCGTCACACGGCAATCTTTCTTACTCTTTTCTCCCATTCCGCCCCCCTAACACAAGCTTGAAAAGAGTGCTCACCCGACTCTCAGCCGAATTCGTTGTTTTGGAACAAACATCTGGCTGGTGCCAACTTCAGTTCTCTGCTGGATAGCCTCAAAGACCCTACGGCCCAAGCACATTACCACGTCTTTCCTCGTGGAGTTGGCGGTTTCGTTCACGACAGACTTGCTAAGCGTCGACGCCTCTCGCCAATCCTTCCTTTCGTTTGCGATGGCGACGCAACAGATCCTTTTTGCCGAGACAATAGCTGGCATGAAGAAGGCGTTCAAGAGGAAAGCTTACGGTGAGGCCTCTCTTCGGCTCGCCCACCAAGCCCTTCCGACACGTTGTCGCTAATCGGACCCGTCGTGGCAGAATCCGACTCTGACTCCGAGATCGAGAGCTTCACGAACCGCGGCCACAAGCTTCAAAAGAGAGCGCGATTTGCACACAAGGGACAATTAGCACCAACCGCCAGTCCGAGCGCTTACAAGCAGGTACAAGTCTTCCCTATGATTGTCGCTACCTCTACGACGCAGCCACCTTTGTTCTGACCGGCGTGTGCGTTGAAAATCCAGACTGTCGATTATGCTGGCGTGCGAAGAAGCATCTTGTACCGAAATCCTCCACTTATCGACGACGAAGGCTACGAGATTAGCAGTGACGACGATGCTGATCGGATTGCAGACGCTGAACTGACAGCGGCTGATCTCAATCCATATTCCAACATTCACCTTGAACGTAAGTTTTTTTTTTCTTTTCCGCCCTTTTCGGGTTGGCTGTTGGACATTAGGCATGCTCCGGGACTGACAGTTCTGTAGATATCTTGGGTCCCTTGACGTCTGCGAGCGATTTACCAAATCATCCGACACTCTCCAAACCATTTACGTCAAAAACTCTCACGGAGCTCATCGCACAAAGCTGTGACATTATGCGCAAAGAAAGCAAGTCTCTGTGGCAAGTAAGGCACCTGTGGACCTCACTTTGTGGAGATTGTGTTTGGATGCCATGCGAGACGATAGTGGGCGCCAACGATGTCGATCTGTATTCAGACCAGCACGTCGCCAGCTTTCAACAAAGCCTTTTGGGCGATAACGCTATGACAAGCTCGTGCAAAACTGTAGTCAATGGTACCGGTTCCAAGCGGGTTGGTGACGACAATGCGCCAGACAAGGAGCGGCCAGTCTCTGCCGCTAACGCCGCGGCTGATGCCGCAGCTGATGCCGACGTATCGATGATGGATGCCACCGACATAACAGACGATGCGAAGAGCAATGGGCGAGAAGCAGCAAGCAAGAAAGAGTTGGAGAATGGAGAGGAGAAAAACAACAGCCGACAAGAGCAATCAGGGCAAGGCGGGCAAAGTGAGCAGACGAAAGTCGACGATGGGATCGCAAGAACTCAGCCAACACCAAAGTATGCCACTTCTGTGGGCGAAAGGTCACAGGCAGGACAGGGTCTCGTATCGAAACCGGCAGAAGAATCATTTATCCACCCTCTGTTCATGACACCTTCCGGGGCCAAGCCTGACAGAAACATGGGGATTCCCGAGAACGAAGCTGAAGATATCAGACGGCTGCTGTCACTCTATGTACAGAAACAAGAGGAAGTCTGCAGGAGCGCGAGGCGGCTACACCATGGCCTGCTTCGAGCACACAGGCTTCGCAGCAATGTTTTGCAATGGGCCAAGGCGGAAGCTCACTGCGGGCCCAACCGAGACATGTCGGATGGTGAGGACTGGTATGACAAGGAGGAGTGGGGTCTGACAGAAGACCTCAAGAAGGGCCACGATGAGGAGGAAGAAGACAACACGATAACGACGGCGAAGAAGACGCGGGCACGCCGGAATTGATGCACAGTGAGTGATATTGGCGCAAGGGCAACGTGGAGATGGGATTTTTTCAATGATACCAATGACCAGACAAATGATGAGCGCTAGCGGGTGAGTCGACGTGTTGAGAAAAGCAGATCAGTGACGTGTTTGATGTGTTTCGATTTGTATTTGTACTTGCATTTACATTTGCACTTGCATCAGCGCGGCCCAGCTTGTGATTGTGGACCGTCCTCCAAGAATCCAAGCATGCTGGGAGCGAGGCACAGCAAGAGGAGAAACTGCCCAGTCAAAGCAGCCGGACTGGGGCGGATTATGACGTTGCGTGTTGTTGCACTAAAAAATGGATGTGCACATCACATTAGTAATGTACGTTAGACCCTGTTATATCCCGTGCAACACACCCCCTAGCTATAAGGG
>SRPW01000891.1:0-14487 GCA_018360225.1 Claviceps pusilla | reverse complement strand
CTAACTAAACTAATATAAATAAGCTTAATAAGAGACTCTAATAGCAGATTAACAATACTAACTATAGTCTAAGGTATCTTATAATAAATTTGCTAATAGCAGCACTTTATATGTTTATTAATAGTTCTTTTATAAATAATAAGAACCTAAGCTCTTAGATAGGCTTTATAATTATTATTAGCAATAAAACTAAAAGTAGTAAGAGTGCTGAATTTAAACTTTATAGGAATATTATTATATATAGCTTTATAAAAAGTAAGAGAGTTATAAGGAGTACACTTACTTCTAAACTATATAGAATAGTATAAGGTGCTAATATAGCCTATGCTATTAGTATAACCTTAAATACCCTTATAGAACGCCTTAAATTCCCCTAAATTCTAATAATAATCTATACTAACTCACTTTTACTATATAAGTACCTTATAAAGCTAGGTATAACTAAAGAAAAACGCCTAATAATTAATATTATAGCTCTTTAGTAATTATATAAATGCTGCAAACTTATAGAAATCTGCTAAATTAATAGGAATAATAATATTATAAATACTATAATAAAGGCTTTACTTAATAAAGCATTAGAAACCTTTATTAATACTAATAAAGTTAATATTTAGATTAAAGGGTAGGTAAAGTGTATATAAAATATATAAAGGTAATAATAATAACTATAACTAGTGGGATCCCTTATTATAACTAATTATATCCCTTTATTTCCTTAGTAGAATTTACTTAATAACACTTTCTTTAATTAAGATTTTTATTTATTTTTTTAGCTACTTATTAAGCAATTTCTCTTATAAAAAGAGAGAATTCCCTAGTGTTAGAATTACTCTTAATAGTAAAACCTTAGTGTAGGTAAAACGCTAGGTGCAGCATGTATGGGCGACTGGGTGGGTCCGCTATAACGATGCATGCGGTCTAATTGGCTGCACTGCCGACTGCATGCATGGCTATAACACTACCTTTTTTCCTTACTTTATAAGCTTAGCTCTTAGCTTAGAAGATAGATAATCAAGAATTACACTTTTTACGTTGTTTTTATTATGCATGCATTTTAGTATTTGTTTTCCCTTTATGCGTTATTCCCAACACTTACTTTAAAATTATTATAGTTAAACCTTAATAAAGAGTAATATATTTTTTATAATAATAATATAGTAATAGTTTAGGCTTATAATACTATAAGGTAAAGTAACTTAAAGAATATAGAATAAAAGGGATAGTATTATTAACTATATATACGCTACTTATAATATAAAAGTTAAATTCTTAAAAAAACTAAACCTTACTAAATTTAACTATATACTATAGTTAATTTATATTAGTACTAACTTAAGGCTAAGTAGTAATAATTTGCTTTATTTTAAGTAGCTATATATAGAAAATAATCTTATAATAGCTAAGGTAGTAATATAGTTTTATTATAAACTTACTAAACCTTTACTTTATATACTAATAGAAGTTAATAATTATATAAAATAAATAATAACTAAGCTTTAAGCTATTATAAATTTAGTAGTTTTAAGGGAACCCTAAGGCAGTTCTAAGCTAAATTTATAGTAGAATTATTATATTAAAAAAGCTACTTAAAATATAAAGAGAGTATTAAAGTAGTAATAGACTTTCTATACTAAAAAGAACTAATAGCTTACTACTAATATAGTTTAGATATAGAGCTAAGTTATTAGTAATAAATAGTATAGTGTTTAGCGCTTTACTATTAAGGTAGTAACTATATACTAAGGAAGCCTATAGAAACTTAAGCGCTAGGTATAGCTTTATAGTAAACTATTATTAAAATAATAGTAAATCCTAACCCTTATTTAAGGTAAGGGAATAAATACTATTATTATTAAATTATATTAAAAAAGGTAGCTATATTAGCTAACTATTTTTTCCCTTTCTTTTAAACTTAGCTAAATAATATATTAAAAAACCTTAATAACTACCTTAATACTATAATATTTTTAATAAAGGATTACTTTAATATTAATAAAATCTATAGTATTATTAAAAGCTTAATAAGTTAAAAGGTACCTAAACTTAATAAACTTTTAGCTAACTACCTTAAAGTATATAGTAAGTCTCTAGCTAAAACCTTTATATATTTACTAAATATATATTACTATATTAATTACTACCTAGCTTTATTCTAAAAGATAAAAGTAGTTATTCTTTATAAATTAGGTAAAACCTTAGTAGAATAATAAAGGGTAGAAGCTTAGCGCCCTATCTTACTTCTTAGTATTATTAGAAAGGTATGAAAAGTAGTAATAGTAAGCTAGCTTACCCTTATAGCTAAGTTAGGTAGGGTATTACTTAATTTATAAATAAATAATAAGGTAAATAAATTAATAGAAATTATACTAAGTGTTGGGATTTATCCTAGGATAACATAGGTGAAGGGCACAACGCAGGACATCACTATTATTATAGGGTCTGCGTATATCTTAAGGTGCTCTTATTTCTTTCTAAGTATATAGCCTAGCTAAAGGGGTCTTTATAGTATATTCTATAGGAGGCTATAGCAGGCTATGGGATGTGTAGAGTTTTCACTAAGGGTTCCGACCTATAGGAATAGCCAGATTCCCCTTATGGCTCAGCTGGCTGGGTTAATCTAGGTTAATACGGATTTACCCGTTATTAACATTCTGACCTAGAAAATGCAGCGATTCCGATAATTCTAACACTAGGAATTCTCTTTTCTTTATAAAAGGAATTACTTAAAAAAGCTTACATAAGTCTTAAAAAACAGGGTTCTATATATATAAAATAGATAAACTATCTAATCCAATAATGAGTCATAGGTTTACTAAAGAAAAGAAGTAAAAAATAAATAAATAGGACTTTTCTAAAGTCCTTCCTACCTTTCCTTATAAAAGCTTACTCTTTTATATATAAATTCTATATAAATCTTATACATTTTTTATTATATACCCTAGCTTAGGGCTGCACCCCTTACACTTTTCTCTTCTTTATAGAATTATTTAACTTATTAGTTAGAATACTCCTTATAGGTAAAGGTTAGTTAGGGGGCTGCAATAAATGCATTTGCGGCTTTCTAAGCCAGATGTGTGTTATTAGCGTTAAAGTTAGACTTAGGTTCTCCCTTAAATACGTGTAAAAACATATAATATTTTTACTCTAAGGGTTATCCCTTATGTCTTAGGCTCTTCTATTAATCCTCTTTAGCTTCTTACTGCTCTTATACTATATAAGATATTAACTAATATCTGGGTTTATAGCATATAAAGCACATTAGAGGGAAGCCTTATTATTATTATAATTAGTTACTAAGGAACTAATTAGATGATCGCTTATAATAGTAGCAGCAGTAGGCTTCTTTATGGTTTTAGGAGGAAGCTGCAGTTAGCTATTAAGATAACTATAAATTCGCTAGTTATGCAATTTATAGGCATTTATAAAGGTCTTTAATAAGTCCCTTAAAGGTAGAGGAGCTTAAGAATATTATAAGCCTAAATTCTAGTACACTACTAATAGTAGTAATTAGTTATTGCTAAAGCTTTATATCCTTAGTAGAAGGGTTATAAAGTCTATAGTAGATATAGTAGAGCTGCTTAATAAGCAATTTAAGGCATTAAAGTATATTTTTTTTAGGGTTTTTTATAAAAACCTTCTAAAAAGTTAGGGAATTCTACTCTATATAATAAAATTACTTATTGCTTTTAGTCTTAAAGTGATTCCTAATAGCGTTAGCTAGGTCTTTAATTATAAGGCCTTTCCTAGCTAATTTATAGATATAGTAGGTAAGGGTATTATCTTTAAGGATAATTAGAAATGCTCTTGCCTATAGCTCTTTAAGCATATAACTTTATAGGCATTAGTCTTGAAAGATAAGCATCTTTAAACCTAGAAAGTTATATATTTTTCCGCTATATTTCTCATTATTTATATAGGTTTTGTTAATGTCTAAGAGAATTTAGCAGGCTTAGTTAGGGGTCATTGTTGTTGTTAGGGTTAACGCTGTTAGCGGCGGCGAAAATTTAACTAGTTGTTGGGTTCTTCCTTATTGTTGTAATAGGAGGTTAATTGATTGTGGGTTTTGGTTTTAGCGTATTTACTAATTAATTAAACAGGCATCTTGTGATTTCTATAAGGAGGTTGTAGGCTTTACTATAAAAGGAGGAGGTTATTAAAGAGCAGCTTAGCTAGGAAACTATGCTTTAATCTACTCTTCTAAGGCTATAATAAGGGTAGCGAGGGAGTTAGCGTAGTATTTATAGTGTGACGGGGGGAAAAAGAACAACACCCCCCCCCAACGAGCTAGATTATAGCCGATGGCAGCTGTGGGCGGCTGCAAGCTAGTGCAGCTATGAGGTTGTCGGCTGGCTAGCAGTTGTTAGAAGGAAGAAAAAGAAAGAAAAGAAGAAGAAAAAGAAGAATAATAATTAAAGGTCATTGGAATAACAGTCTAGCACTGAAGATAATAATAGGGATCCTAGTTAGGTCATTAGAATTACAGTCCAGCACTGAAGATAATAATAGGGATCCTAGTTAGGTTATTAGAATTATAGTCCGGCACTGAATAGAAAAATCCAGAATATTAAACAAAATATATCATAATTTAAGGCGTAATACCTAGCTTATAGCTGCTAATAGCTATAAGCTAGCTATAAGTGGTTAAACTTTTTAAAGGTTTAAGTGTAAGTTGTTTTTCTATCTATAAATTTAGCAATTTGCATTGCTTATATACTAGGTGGAAGTCATGTGACCGCAGTTACTGACAGCTGTCATCTTGTGCGTGGCTGCGCGTGGCTGTCAGAAATATAGGGATAAGGGACTAGGGACTTTCCCCCTAACACAACACCTCCCCCCTTAATTGCGTAACTGTTAGCGTTGTGTAATTAAAGATAACTAATAGAAAGCAAGTAAAAGATAGAAAGTAGGGTAGAAAAAGAGAAAAGTTAGTAAAAAAAATTTGTGTAAATTTTTGCCCCCCTAATTCCTTGCTTGTCGGACCGTCTGCCTTCCTAATTCCTTATAATTTGTCGGTTGGAATTAGGATTATAGCTATAGATAGCCGTGGATAGCTGTGTGGAAGCTGCTTGTCGGACTGTCTGCCTTCTAATTCCTTGCTTGTTGGACCGGCTGCCTCTCTAATTCCTTATAATTTATCGGTTGGAATTGGGATTATAGCTATGGATAGCTATGGATAGCTGTGTGTAAGCTGCTTGTTAGACTGGCTACCTCCCTGATTCCTTATAATTTGTTAGTTAGAATTAGGATTATAGCTATAGATAGCTATAGACAGCTATGTAGAAGCTGCTTATTAGACCGGCTGCCTCCCTGATTCCTTATAATTTGTTAGTTAGAATTAGAATTATAGCTATAGATAGCCATAGACAGCTGTGTAGAAGCTGCTTATTAGACTATCTGTCTTAGCTATAGCTAGCTACACATAGGTGTAAGCAATTAGAATTGGAAAGAAAAAGGGTAGAATTCGTCTCTTTTCCCTTAGATTGACAGCAAGGCTGCTTTATAATTAGATTAATGGCTATAAGGCTGCTTTGCAATTAGATTAATGGCTGCAAGTAGGAAGGGAAGAAGGGAAGAAAAGAAGTAAAAAGTGGTGTCTTTTACCTTTATAATTAGATTAATAGCTAGCAACTAGCGATTGCAAGACTAGATTAGCAATTAATAGCTGCAGAGTTGTTGACGGCTGTAGAGTTATTAATGGCTGCAGAGTTGGATTATTAGCTAGTAATTATAAGACTAGATAAATAATTAATAGCTGCTAAGGTTAGCTGATAGCTGCTAAGGTTGGCTTAGTAGCTAGGAATTGCTAGAAAAGAGAGGAAAAAGAGGGCGAAAAATTTGTAAAAATTTAGAAAAAGGTCTTATTTGTAATTGGCTAAGGAATTTGCTTAGACAGCTGACAGACCCACTTCTAGTGAGGGAAGGGCGGCTATAAGACCCACTTTTAGCGGGGAAGGGTAAGGATTATAAAAAGAGAAAGAAAGGAAGGGAAAAAAAAAAAAGAAAAGGGGAAATTTATAGCGTTAGTGGGCCGTTAAGTTAGGTGCCGGTCTGTCCATTAGCTGTGAATTTCGAGGGCTTTTTTAGCTAGCTAAGGGAAAAGCTAAAAATTGTCGGATTAGATAAATCCTAGGTAAGGAAATATCCTTACAAACAACTGCTAGCGGCCGCACTCTAGCAAAATAAATTGCGATCGCAGCTGCTAGCAGCTATTAGCAGGGGTTTCGAAGCTAGTTAGTTATAATCTCTGCTAACACTAAGAACTAGTCCCTCCAATAGGTCTTAGTGCGCGGGTAAAAGCACTATTTATAATACGGGGAAAAAGAACAACACCCCCCCCCAACGAGCTAGATTATAGCTAATGGCAGCTATAGGCGGCTATAAGCTAGTGCAGCTATGAGGTTATTAGCTAGCTAGCAGTTGTTAGAAGGAAGAAAAAGAAAGAAAAGAAAAAGAAAAAGAAGAATAATAATTAAAGGTTATTAGAATAACGGTCCGGCACTGAAGATAATAATAGGGATCCTAGTTAGGTTATTAGAATTACAGTCTGGCACCAAAGATAATAATAGGGATCCTAGTTAGGTTATTAGAATTACAGTCTAGCACTAAATAGAAAAATCTAGAATATTAAACAAAATATATCATAATTTAAGGCCCAACACCTAGCTTACAGCTACTAACAGCTATAAGCTAGCTATAAGTAGTTAAACTTTTTAAAGGTTTAAGTGTGGGTTGTTTTTCTATCTATAAATTTAGCAATTTGCATTGCTTATATACTAGGTGGAAGTCACGTGACCGCAGTTACTAACAGCTGTTATCTTGTGCGTGGCTGCGCGCGGCTGTCAGAAATACAGGGACGAGGGACTAGGGACTTTCCCCCTAACACAATAGCTAGTCTTTACAGGAACGTCTCTTTACCTAAGGAATATATATAATTCCCTATGTAAGCTTAATAGTACCCTCTTAAAGTCTTTAGCGGTCTAACTAGTAAAGTCTTTATAAAATATATTAAAAAGCTTAAAACCTTTCCACTATACTTTAGAATAGTAGTCTAGGATAAAGGCTATTTAGTTAATAACATACTAATAGTCTTAACGCTTTTCTAGTTTATTCTTATAATAAATTCCTTAGTTAGGGCTAATAATCCTTCTAAATCTAGAGATTATTAGGGGGAGGGAGGGGTCTATATTTAGTAATATTTATAGTAAAGTAGTATTACTAGCACTACTTTATAAAGGGTTGTAAGAACCTTTATAGGTTAACATCCTTATAATTAGATAGTCTGATATTCTAGATATTAGATTTAGCAGGCTTTTAGCCGAGACTTAGTTGTTCTAGTTAGTTAATCCCTATATAGGCGTCATGGCCACTTCCCACTGTTGGGGACCATAGAGTCAAAGGGCGCGGACTAACTTATTGTGCTAACGAGGGCATAAGGGAATAAGGCATATAGTGCCCTTGCTATAACTTAGTAGCGTGCTAAGGGGGCATATAAAAGAGAGAACGTGTATATTTATATAGTAGGGTAGAGATTTATACCTTTAAGCACTACCCTTTACCTAATAGCTATATTATAGTATACCTTCTATATCTTAGTCTTTACTCTACTAAGTAATATTTTATAACTAGCCTTAATAACTAAATCTCTCTTTTTTTTAAGAATAAGTAAACTATTAATTAAATTAAAATATTTACTAAAAGAGTTACCTATTTAACTAGCTATAACCTTACTATAGTTTTATAAGATACTAGCTATATATTAAGTATAGTTAAGGAGAAGGGGTACTCTATAATTAAAAATCCTAACCCTACCTATATAAATAATAATAATACTAATAAAGAAATAAACCTTAATAGAATAATTAAAGAAGTAGCTTAGTTACTATAAGCTACTTAAATAATTAATAAAAGAAGGAACCTTAAGGCATTATAAAAGTTCTTTAAGGAGGTTAACCTTAATAGAAACTATAAAAGTAGTAAGCTTAGTATTATTAACACCCTTAATATTAGTTATACTTTAACCCTTAAGCTATAGACTTACCCTATAGTTATAGTGCCCTTTATATATATAAAACTTATAAAAGCCTAACTTAAAGCTTTTATATATAAAGGTAATACTTATAAAAGCCTTTAGAATTTCTTATTAAACTTATATATAGTGTTTACTATAAACCCTTATATATTCCTTAGGGATACTACTAAGGTAGTGTATACTAATAGCTACCTTACTAATAATATAAAGTGCTAGTAAATATAATATACTATTACTAATAGCTTTATAAACTTTAGGGAGTATACTTAAATAAAATTTATAAAGTAGCTTAAGATAGGAACTATTAATAAAAATATATACTACTTAGAAGCTATTAAGGTACTAATAAACCTTTAATAGAATAATTAAATATTATTTTAAACCTTTTTTTAGAAATAAAGTAAAGTTAAGGCTAAGCTCTTTAAAGCTATTTTAAAATAACTTTAAATTTATATATTTTTAAATAGCTTTAACCTTACTACTAGAAAGTAAATACTAAGCTAAGAGTTTCTTTAAAGCTAGAATTATCTTTAAGGCTAAGGTAGGAAAGTAAAAGTTACTAATAAAGAATCCCTAAGTAATTAAGAATAATTAACCTTAGTAGGATATAAGTAATAAAGATTACGCTCCTTAGTAATAAGCTAAGAGTAATATAACTATAGACCTTTTAATAATAGGGACTTTAATAATATTTAGTGCTATAAGTGCTAAAAGAATAGGTATATTTTCCTTAAATACTTAAAACTAAACTATACTATTTATAAAAGTAATTAGTATATTATAAGCTAGCACTACCTATACTATAAAGTCCTAGCGCCTAGGACCTTAAATATAAACTTAATTTTAGTTAATACTAATAAGCCTTAAAGCTATATTCCCTTTATAACTAATACTCTTTATAAGATAAATACCCTAGTTATTAATAAGAATAAAACTAAAGAGATAAATAATAGAATAAAAATAAAGGCATTTATATAGTAGGATTATTACTAAGTAGCTATAAAAGTATTATTTAATTTAAAAGTAAAAAGATTAGTTATTTACTTAAAAATATTAAATAAGGGAGACTAAGTAAATATAGAAGCAGATATTATACTAATAGCTAGCGCCTTAGGCAATCCACTTAAGTATAAAGGTATATTAAATAAGTTAGTTAGTATTATTAATAATATAGGTTATAATAAGATATATTAGGTTTACTACTATATTACTAATATATAAGAGGACTTACTTTTAGGTACTAATTAGGTAAAGATTTATAAGCTATAAATTCTATATTAAAATAATAAGGCTTAGAGATATTTAATAATATAAGAATGCCTTATATTTATAAGGTACTTAAAGTAAATTTACTATAAGAGAAAGAATATAATTATATTACTAGTACTAGCCTTAGTATAGGTTAGGGAGATACTAAAGAATAATAAAGATAGAATAAGCCTATAAATAATAGGGGGTAATATAAAAGAACCTTAGCTTAATATATAAAGTAAAGATAATAAGTAAGTAAGTAGTAACTTAGCTATAAAGAAGCTACTAAAGGTATATATTAAGTTTATAAATATATTCTTAAGAGAACTTATAGGCTAGCTCCTAGCCTTAGAAGGTTATATATATATAATTAAGTTAATTAATAGTAAGATACCCCCTTAGGGGCTAATTTATAACCTTACTAAAAAAAAGCTATAGGTTCTTTATAAATATCTTACTAATATATAGTAAAAGGAATAGATTTAATAATTAATAAGTCCCTTAAATACTTTAATTCTATTTATACTAAAGAAAGGAGGTTAGCTTAGGCTATATATTAATTATTATAGCCTTAATAAGGTTATAAGGAAGGATAAGGCTCTATTATCTTTAATTTTTAAAATCCTTAACTAATTAAAGGGAGCAAAAGTAGTTATAAAAGTTAACTTAAAAGATATGTATTATTAGCTATATATTTATAAGGGTAATAAGTAGAAGACTATATTCTATTATTAATATAGGCATTTTAAATATCTTATAATACCTTTTAGCCTTATAAATGCATTAGCTACCTTCTAAGAATATATTAATAATATACTAAGAGAGCTTATTAATACTATTTATATTATTTATTTTAATAATATTCTAATCTATAGCAGCGACCTAGTAGTGTATAAAGGGTATATTAAATAAGTTCTATAGAAACTTTAAAAGGCTAAGCTTTACGCTAACCTTAATAAATATAAATTCTCTATAATATATATTAGCTTCCTTAGCTTTATAATAATACCTAATAGCATTAAGATAAAGCTTAAGCGTATTTAGGTAGTAGTAGAGTAGTAGCTACTTTATAGTATATTAAATATTTAATATTTCCTTAGATTTATAGAATTTTATAGATACTTTATTTAGAGATATAATAAAATTGCTATTCTACTTACTAACTTATTAAAAGAAGATAATAAGGGGACTTTATAGCTAAGTAATAGTAAGCTAGCTATATTTAATTAACTTAAGTAAAAGTTTTTAAAAGCCCTTATTTTTATTTATTTTAATTTAAAGGCATTACTAAGGATAGAAATAAATATATTAGCCTTTATAATTAAAGCTATTATAGCTTAGCTATAGCTAAATAGCTAGTACCCTATAGCTTATATATTATAAAAGCTATTAGGGCTAAAACTAAGATATATAACACTAAATAGCAAGCTTCTTACTATTTAGGAAGCTTTTTAAATATAAAGGCATTACCTAGCTTATTTAAGGCACCTAATTTAAGTAATTATAAACTATTTAAACTATAAGTATCTTGCTATAAAGCTAAAGCTATTTAGCTATTAAATAAATACCCTTAATAAGCTATACTTATTTAACTTTATTATAGAATATTAACTAGGTAAGTTAAATTCTATAAATAGCTTATTATAAAGACTAAACTACTTCTTAAAAAAGCAGTAGCTAAAGTATATATATTACACTTACTGCTATTTCTTACTAAGTTTGTAGCTAGTGAGTGGCATAGCCCTAATATATAGCTAGTAGCTAATACCCTAAATGTTTAGAATAAGGTAGCTAGATTATTATGCTAACTAGCCTTACTACCTACTAAAGAGAAGCTATAACTAAGCTATATATAAGTAATAATAAAGTAAGATATAATGCATTTAGCCTAGATCTTTTTTTTAAAGATTAAAGGGTAAGTAGTATAAGAGAAATTATATAAGATAATATAAGTTAAAGCTAGTATACTTTAACTTTATAATAAGATAAGTTTATAGCTAAAGCCTAATAGTTTAGGTTTAAATGCCTAGATATTACTAAAGAACTAGTTTATATATAGTATATATACTATAAGTAAGGGGGTAGGTAGCTAAGATATTAAAGTTTTAAAGAATAAGACTAAATATTCTTTTAACTCTATAAAGCACTTAGGTTAGCCCTATCTATTATATAGTAGACTTTTACTTAAGGAGAGAACTTACTAAAAGCTTATAGTAAGGTTATTAGCTATTAAAAGAACCTTTACTAAGTTAATCTTTAATTAAGCTAACTATAAGATATTAGTTACTTTAATATATAAAACTTTAAAGTCTATATAGTTAAGGGATACTTTAGTATAGTAGTAATTAGAGCTACTAAGTAATAGTGAAATACTAGTGCCTTTAAAGAGTACTACTTAGATAGTTAATAGAAATAGGCTACTGCTATAAAAGGGCTAGGTATATATCCTAGCTAGTATAAAAAGTAAGATTTTATAGCTAACTTATAATAACTCTATAGTAGGCTATTATAGAGTTAGTAAGATAATTAAATAAGTTATAAGCTAATATTTCTAGTTAGGGCTAAGATAGGATATTAAAACCTATATTAGTAATTATATAAATTATTAGCTTAATAAGCTAAGGTTATACTAACCTTATAGTAAGTTAGTAGTATTATTAGTGCTAGAGAGATTATTTTAAGAAATCTTAATAGATTTTATTATAAGCTTACCTTTAGTTAAGTAAGGAAATAGTAAGATATATAATATAATTCTAGTAGTAGTGGATAGATTTTCTAAGTATATGCTATATATTACTATAACTATAAAGGGAACTAGTAATAACTTAGTAATTATCTTTATTAAGAATATTTTTTAGAATTATAAGGCACTAGAAGGCATTATAAGTAATAGGGGCATTATTTTTATAAGTAAATTCTTAAGGACCTTCTACTACCTTTTAGTAACTAAGTAGCTACTTAGCACTATATTTTACCCTTAAATAGATAGTTAAACTAAGAGAATAAACTAAATTTTAGAATATTATTTATAAGCTTTTAGATATATAGAAAAAACTAACTAGCTTAACTACTTAGCTTTTATATAATTTATATATAATACTAGCTATTATATAGCTTATAGCTATATACTAGTAGAGTTGCTATAAGGGTATAAACCTAAAGGACTAGACTAGGTAATAAAGCTATTAAATATTATTAATTAATATATAGAAGTTAGGGTAAAAAAACTATAAGCTAAGTATATAAAGATAAAGTAGCTATTTAGTAATACTTAAGCTTAGTATATAAAATACTATAATGCTAAGTATAAGCTAATAGACTTTAATATTAGAGACTATATTCTCCTTTCTATAAAGAATATTAACCTATAGTAACTAAGCTAAAAGCTTATAGTAAGATATCTAGGGCCTTACTAGATTACTAAAAAAGTTAGTTATTATAGCCTTACCTACTAACTTAAATTACCTCTAACACTATAACTATATAATATATTTAATATTATAAGCCTTAAGCTATTTAAAGGTAACTTACACTAAGAAGAAGCAGTGCTAGTGTAGCTACCTCTTAAGAAAGATACTAAAGTGTATAAGATAGAATAAATAATAACCTATAAATATAAGGGTAAATAATAAAAATACCTAGTAAAGTAGAAGGGCTATAATAAGATAGAAAACTTATAGGTGCTATAAAGAGACTTTACTTTAAGAGACCTAATTAAGGAATATAAGTAGTTACTATATAGCTAGGTAGCCCCTAAGTTATAAGTAGAATAGGTTAATAAAAATAATGCATATTTATCTTAGTAAAAGTAAGTCTATTTAGTTAAGTAAAGCTATTAAAAAAAAATAATAAAAAAAAAGAACATAAAAATAATAAGCTATTTCCTTATAGCGACATTACTACTATAATTCCTCCTTATTATCCTCCTCCCTAGCTAAATTCCCTATTAAATTAAATAATGTCTCTAGGAACACACACAGCCTAACTAGGCATAGCAGAGCAGTAGAAGGGCTGTTAGCCTACCTAGGCCTAAAGCGCGTAAATAAGGGATAACTAGTAACCTAGTAATAAGTTAGTAGCGTTAATAAAAGGGAAAAAAGGAAAACTTACTAAATAAAGGTTCTTATAAATAAACTATAGGTAATTAGACTAGTTAATAGTAATAAGTAACTAGTTTATAGACACTAGCTGCTAAATCGCCGCGTCCTAGCGGCGCTATTGCTTAAATATAAGCTTATATAATAATTATAACCTTTTAGTGTATTCTAATTTATCTGCGTTTTTCTGCTTATTAAGCGCGAGATCTAACGCAGAGATGGCGGTAAGTAGACCCTAAGCAGTGAGTTAGTAGTGGGCTTATGCTAGAACTTAAAAAAAAAAAAAAAAGAAAAAGCTATACTAGAATCTAGTAGTACTCTAGGTTATTAGTCTTCCCCTCTATAAGGTAGAAGACTTTATAATAGAAACACACTTAATATATAGTTTATTAAAGAAGTATAGTAAGTTAGTAGTAATATCTACGTAAGGATATAAGTTAAAGGGAAGAAGTTTTTTTATATAAGAATAAGTTTTATTATTACACTTATAAGAAGTATATTTTATACTTACCCTTATAAATTAAAAAAAAAGTAAACATTAGTAAAAGCAGTAGTAACCTTATAGTGAACTACTTACTATTAGAGAGCGTGCATACTATAGGCATAGAAGCCCTAGTTATAATATACTATAGCTAGAAATTATATTTCTCCTTATTACTAATAGGAGCTTTAAGCTATAACTTTTAAACATAAACCTAGTGCCTATAATATATATAGGGAAGTTCCTCCTTACTAGCAGTAAAGATATAGCTATTAGTAATAAATTAAGCTACTAATAAAGTATAGAATACCTATATTATAATAGTTACAATATTAGGGGTAGAATTAAGTTCTATAGCAATATAGTAGCAGTGCTTTATTAAAGGAGTTTAAGGTTTAGAAGCTATAGTAAGCTAGCTAAAGGTTAGTAGAGGATATATAAGGAGCTTACTAAAAAAACTTATAAAAAATCTATTAAAAAAAAAAGGAGTAAAAAAAGAAAGGCTTATTTATAAAAGTAAAAGATAGTAAAGTAAGGAGATAACTAGTATAATAAAGTTAGTAAAACCCTTATAATAAAAAGGGAAAGAGAAAGAAAAAAAAGCTACCTTACTAAAAGCTTATAAA
>SRPW01000890.1:0-14507 GCA_018360225.1 Claviceps pusilla | reverse complement strand
ATATAAATAAAGCCACCCATTCACTCCAACTACCTATTCCATAACCGTCCCGATCGAAATTAAGCCACACTTTTCGGATCCCCGGATTCTGGAATAGGTAGTTGGAGGGATATAAATAAAGCCACCCATTCACTCCAACTACCTATTCCATAACCGTCCCGATCGAAATTAAGCCACACTTTTCGGATCCCCGGATTCTGCATCTAGCTCCCTTCCCGGAGCCCAAGTCGTGACACATGCGTGCCTCTGTGCAGCCCACTTAGCCTCTTACCAAGCTCATGTCCATCTCTTTTCTCGTAGGGCATATCTCTATTCAACAAACCTTCGTAGATACATGATAATGACACAAAAGCCCACACCAAAAGACAATACCCTCCCGAGCGACAAAGTATGTATATGTACCACTTTGAAGTAGTAACGTAATCAGGGAAAACACACGCACACACCAAAAAGAGAAAAAGAAAAAAAGTACACTTCTGGGAAATAAAGTCCTTCAGGTTGCATTGCATGAACCTGACTGTCCACGTTGATATGCTTGATAACCAAATCGCTTGCAGGCACTGCACGTTCGGCCATCCGCCGTGACTACCTATGCAACGTCCGAAAAATCAAGTGTCCACGTACCAAAAAACTCCTTCGCTATTGTAATCGCTGAGCTCAGCGGGGAAAGTAAAGAATAAAAAGTATGTTTAAAAAAAGGCTTGATGGGAAATATGAAAAGCAACAAAAAAATACCGAATGAAATAGAGGAAAAAAAGGATTAAAAAAGTAAGCATTCAAGATGTTAGTTTGGTTATCAAAACAAAGTCTTTTTTTTTTTTTTCCTTTTTTTCTGGACCTCCGATTCAGTACTATGAAGGGACGTCTTCCCAGCTGTACCGCTTGTCAGCCACTTGCGGCACATGGACGAGATCGCGCCCTGGGTCTATGCGACCACTTTCGGATGAATCGTGCGAGTTTACAGCTTCTGTATTCAAAGACTCTCTGTCCCTTTCCCGTCTGTCTGATTGGGCAGACAGAGCAGGACTATCTGTCGCCAAAGATCCTGTCATTTCTTGATGCGTCATCCTGCGGGACAGACTACTGTGTTGTGGCATTTCCTCTGCAGCTCTCTCGTCTTCTTCTTCCGTAAAGTTACTGCCCAAGCTGTCTGAGCTGCCTACGGAGGAGCGGCACCCTGCAACAGCGGCAGCGACGGGTGGCATGCCGTGCCCAGCCATTGTTACGATCCGTAGTCTATTAGCGGCGTCAAGACCAGAGAGCTGAATATTTTCTGGTAAGGGACCAAGGCATACAACTCTCGATTGGTCAATCGGAGTTCTCTGAAGCGATGCAGGGATGGATGCTATGGCATCGGAAGCTGTTGAGGGTGCAACATCCGAGTTGGCAGACATTGACCGAGCGGTGATTGAATGCCCCCTACTTCTGTGTTCCGACGAGATCGGTCTGGGCAGTATCGAGATTGTGACTGGGGATGGGAATTCTGCTGAGTTCCAGTCTCCCCGAGCTGATATTGGTGACGGTTCGGAAGCAAAGTAGCTATTGGTGGTGGTGGTGGTGTTGGTGGTGGTGGGCAGGGAGTCAGCGCCGCGGCACGGTGTAGGCGAAACGGGGGAGGGCTGCTGCTCGACAGGATTTTGCGCTGTCCTCAATGGCTGTAGGTCAGGGATGGACATCTTTTCCTGGGGAACAAAAGAGCCACCTGATGGTGGCGTGTATTCGGGGACTGGCCCTTGCAACTGGCGATCCAGTTTCCTTCGTGCGATTTCGTAAGCCGTCAAATTCTGGGTGCTGTCAGTGCCGAGATCTGTGTCGTCCAAGATAGAGTGATCATCGGGCCCTCCAGCATCCAGTTCGACGGGAGGGACGGGAGCAGGCAATTCGTAAATCTGACAATCCGGAGCCTCAAATGCATCAACTTCTCTGGTCGTCGGGACAATCACAGTGCTTTTTCGGCGCAACAGCCGTTGAGGGACGATTCGGGAGAAAAGTCGGGAAACGCGGCCCCCGGAAGAGTCCTCAGCCGTCAAGGTGGAGCTCGTATCCTTGGCGTCATCCAGCTCGTCTCCGTCCCCCTCCCGTTGCTGCCGCCTATGGCGTCTATAGCAGAAAAAGGCCAAGAACAAAACCGACAGAAAGGCCACGGTGCCCACGGCAATGCCAACCATTTCTCCTGTCGATGGTCCTGTTCCGGCATTGGGGTCAAACGGCGGCGGAAACGGACTGTCCGGCGGTTGGACGATTGCTTGTAACTGAGCACCACCGATAGGATCACGCGGAAATTGAGCCTGGTGAACAGAGAAGGTGCCCGAGTCGTACTTTGTGATGAGGTACGATTCCTGCATGAAGGCATTGCCAATAACGAACTTTTCGTGAGCCGACCTTCGAAGAGTGAAATACGGTACAGATGATTCGCCTCGCCGTACAGTCCCATTCATGAAAGGATACTCCAATAGGCTCACAAATGACCGAATGGGCAGAGTGATATTCACCACGCCAGGAACAGTGAGAGGAGATCCGAAATTATCGTTGTTGTCCTTGCTCGACACGCTGAACTTTATCGAGAGGTGATCCAGACTAGCTGAGTACTGGCGATATTGTTCGTTTGTCAGGGTATATAGACCAAAGGTGTGATTGTACGACATATTCAAGGCCTTGGCGAATCCATCGCAAACTGTTGATGGAAGCCACAGATATGGGGTGGTAGTGTCGATGATGGCCGTAAAAGTTTGGCCGTACGTCATTAATAGTCGGGTTGCGGAAGCCCATCCCGCCGGCATGCTGTCGTTTTTGGCGGCAAGCTCAATTCCGCGCACACGAAGCCGTGGAATACCTTCGGCCTGGTTCAGGGGAAACACATTGTCGTGTGGAACAAATCGAGCGGCATCGTATCCTCCCAGAGTTGCAGAACCAACAACGTCTCCTAAAGCGCGTACTGCGTTAATGCTTTTTTTTTTTGTTTATTTTTAGAAAAAAAGCAACAATTGAAAGAAGAAGAAAAAAAAAAAAAGAGAGAGAGAGAGAGAGAGACACGCGGAAGGGGAGAGCGAGAAAGAAGGACGGACAAAAAAAGCAAGAGGCGGTAGAACGGACTGTAGGATGCTCCAGCCGTATAGCCATAGCTGTAGCTCGGAATCCATCCAAACGATGACACGGCTTGCCGCAGGGGAGGCGTAGCAACAACATCGCCGAAGCTGCCTGACCGAATCCCAACACCAAAGTAGCCAAGATAGGTTTCTGTGGACGAGATGGCGGACATCAACACGTCCGACATACCAAACGCAACTTTCGTGATGGGACTGGAGGCTGCAATCGTATCGAAACCGTATTGCCCGCTTGTCCCGGTACCTAAATCCGGAAGGCCGAGCTGCCAAGTGCCCAGCCCGGACCACTTCTTGGAATCGGAGGGACGATATACGCCTCCACGGTTTGCGGCGCAATCGAGTTGATCTAGAGGTCAATCGATCCGGTCAGTTGGTTGTTCGTCCCTCACTGATCTTTGGTGATGATATCGAGCCGACTCACTCGTGGGATCTGGGCAACCCGCCGGGCCCACGGCCCAGAATTCTGATATCGATGTGCTGAATAGAACATTGACTGGATTTCTGTTTCCTACGAGAAAGGCGTATGTGGACCAATTGCCATCAATCCCCAGCCTGAGACCCTGTCGTTAGTTGAACAGACCAGGCATTTCTAGGCAGGGTGGAAGACGAACCATTCTGAGGCATTCAGAGCCACGGGCTGTGGCGTGATAGCCGGCTTGGTCTGGGGAGCAAGCGAGGCAGCGGCGGCGGCGGCGGCAGTGGCAACTGCGTCCGACCTCATCTCAGACGGGGTTCGCCCCTATTCCGCGCTCGATACTCGATCCGCCGGAGTCGCGAGACTGAATAATTTTCTGTATGCGATGAACTCTCAGACTACCGATGACTCATAAAAGAATTCCTGGGATGCATTGGATGCAAAGGATGGCCGGAACGCGTTCTACGAAACCATTCGCAATGGTTCGCGATTGACAAACATCTGGTTGCAAGAGCGGCAGGTAGTAGGTAGGTGGTGTGATCAACGTCAAGGTCGGTTCGAGTACGAGGTCGAGTTCGAGGTTGGTTGAGATCGAGGTTGAGGGAGAGAGAGGTTGGCCGAGTCTGTCGCCCTGCTCCAGACCACCCAAGAACGGAACCAAGCAAAGTGTCGAATCGTCAATAGTCGCAATCGAGTCGTGGGACAAATCGTGGGCAGGAGTCGCGGAAGTGTCGGTCGTGCGTGATTGGAGGGTGGATGTCAGAGTGACCGCCAAGTGCGAGGAGGGCAAGGGGGGGGGGGGGGGGGGTTCTGCGAAAGCGACGAGACTAGACTGACTGACTGGAGGATTTAGACCAGACCAGCATGACGAAGGGACTGGCTAGGGGGCAAGCGGGGAGGAAGGCGGGTTGATTGGAGCTTAGGCTGTGGAACGTGGGACGGCGAGGAAGGGGGCGTGGCCGGGGTTGGGAAAAGGGAAGGGGGGGGTTGATGGGCTAACACAGAGCGTCAACGTGCTATCCAGCGGGAGCGCAACGTCTGGTCTGGTCTGGATTGGCCGGGTGGCATGAACTCTCTGTTGCAGGCGCGGCGAGGCAGCCCTGACGGGTACAATCTCGACTTCTGTACATCCAGGACGTCTGGCACCAGATGGTGTCAGCGCATGGCCCAAGGGATGAGGAATGAATGCAGGCGGCAGGCCAACCAAGTGATTCAGATCTCGCATGAGTTCCCTGTTTCCAATTTCCACCGTTTCAAAATGTGCATACACAGTGCCTACACCCACTGGCATGGCTGTCCACGCGAATCGTGCACCCAACACCCTGAGCACCGTCAGCATCTTGAGCTTCGTCGGCATCTTGAGCTTCGTCGGCATCTTGAGCTTCGTCGGCATCTTGAACATCGTCGGAATGTGAGCTTCGTCGGCAATCGTCAGAACTGGCAGTGCGGATCGGGAACAGTTTCATGCCGCCGAAGAAAGCAGTGTCAAGCACCATGATCCCGTCATCAAACCGCCCTTGACTCCTCGGACAACGCAGTCGAGGCCACAAGGGGCGCTATATCCCGGGATCGACAACATGTGTGGGGTGATGGCAACCCGAGCACAAACTCTTAGGCCCAAGGTGTGGTGCCCTTTTCCGCGACCCGCCGCCACAACGTCTGCTGCAAGATTGGGAATGGAAGCCATTATGACAAGTCACAACTGTGATACCAACTACAGCTGTCTGCTTTCTGCTGTGGACGCTCCCGACCTCCGAGCAAAAAGGATCCTGCACCGTTGTTTCCATGCAAGCATGTCCATGTATATCGCATGTTTATCTTTATTAGTACATTAAGTACACATCACTGTACGTACACAAGCAAATACGTACACACTCGCTTGATAGTACGACCGGTGAACATGTCTCTAAACGCAGCGTAAGCTTTTCGTGCAATATCGATCTTTCTCGAGATTCAAGTCAAAGGGCCCTGCCATAAGCTTCACTTACTGACGGAGGCGGAGCGCGGCTTACCGTAATCCCCTTGTCGTGACGCAGCGCAATGCGCGCTGCGAGATTGTCCAAGAACACGGAAAGGCTGAAGCCATCTCGGGACCTCACAGTTTGTGACTTGCTGCAAGGACGGGCGAGCCATTCGATTTTGATTATTTTCTTCTTTTTTGAAAAATAATTAAGTCAATCAATCAATCAATAAATGAATCCAGGCTGTGCATTTTTGTATCCACCACTGTGAATGAAGGGATTCGGATCCTGCAGCTATAAGGCTTCCTGGTCAATAGTCCTCTCCTCACCGCGGCGCCACGCGAGAAAAAATCCGTCTTCTAGCAACTGCCGGTACTGTAACTCCGCGTTGACACAAAAACAATATTCCCGCTCTGACTCGGTTGTCACCGACGACAGACATTTTCAGAATACAACAGTTACCTTCATGGTTGCAACGATGCGGCGTTCATCAACTTGCGTGATTAGAGCCATTCGAGCCAAGATGGCTCTCGCTCGACGATATCCAGAGCGTTAGGCTGTCAATTGAAAACTTTTATCTAACGTCGTTGTTTGCGTGAATGCATGATTCCGCCGACACGGGGTTAAAACTCTCGGATCTGTCTTCTCCGCATTGCGCTATGCTGAAAGTTCCCAAGTACATTGCAATAAATAAAACAAAATCGGTTTTGCATTTGAGAACAGGCAAAACAAAAGTGTTGTTATATATGGCGATGTTTGAGTCGAAACCCTCTTGCGTGCGTGCTGATTCGTTCATTGTGCGTAATTATTACGTTGATTGCCTGCGACTAAATAGCTGAAATGTCTGGATGTGATCAGTTGATGGCCTATCATATAGTCTCTATCTCTGGCTTGCTGGTTTGCGCGAGGAGAAGATTAGTGTTGTCTTGACATGGGAATAGGAGAAGAGCAAGGGGCGGTAATCACGACAAGCTTATGCATTAAGCTGTCTCAGTTCAAACTCATGAGATCGGATTCGACACGCACTGACTGACATGTGCAATTTGCTCATGCCGAGGACAGTGATTCCAGAAGAGGTTTTGTAACGAAGCCATATATTTTTGTGCTGCCTAGCTTTGCGGCGGTATTTACAACAATACCATGGGGAAAAGCGGCACTGTGGAAGGCACAAATCGCAGAATTCGTGGCTTTTTTTTTTTTCTTTTTTTTTTTTTTTGGAGGTGGTAGTGTGTAAATGCTTGAATTGAATTGAGCTATCAAGGTTATTAAATATGTTTTCCCATTCACTTTGTTTCTCTTGAATCTGCTCTGCGAGTCTGTGAGAAGATTTGAACTCACAGTGCTACTCATTCCTGACAGCGACCAAGGTAAAAATCTGCCCAGGCAGTATCGAGTGTTTGATGTATTGGCTGTTACCAAATCTGGTTTATGCTATTCTCGCCACTGGATGATGAGTACCGACACATGTCCGAGACTACATGTTGGCTTGTCAGTAGCGGCCGCTGGACCATGCACTAAACACAATAGGCAAGAGTAGATCAAGAGAGGGAAGGAACAGGAAAGAAGGAAAAGGTGACTGACTGCATGGAGCTTGATACAAAATGAAGCCCCGATGCAGGAAATCCGTTTCAAAAAAATCAAGAGTTGTGAGTCGAGAGTCGAAGGCGAGACAAGGAGTTTTTGCCAGACCGGCCGGTTCTGACAGTTTCTGACAGCTGTCAGGCACGTGGTCAAGAGGCCTGGCAGCTGCATCAGGAGTCTACGGATGCAGACCAAGTGGATTCATGAGGACGACTTTGTTTTATCAACCATGGATCTTGATTCCACTTCTCCGCAGCAGCACGCTCCGGCAGGCTCATGCCCTCAACAACAGCCCCTCTTGAGAGGATTTATCGCCATGAGTCAACCAAAGGAAACTCGGCTTGCCTTATCTGGCAGTAGTGTAGGCACATTTGCGTCTTAGGCTCACCCACCAGACCCTTTCCAAGAACCGAATCTTGTTCTAGTGCCGCTTCGTACGTGTCGGATCTCCATCGGCCACCTACCTTGGTATGTACCTACTGCGTGCGGCTTGTTAAGATGCTGAATCTGGAAGGTAGACGCCAGAAGGAGGATGACACGTTCGTCCGGCAATCATTCGGCAGTTTCATCTGGACAGGACGATGTATCATCAAACAGGTGTCAATTCCAACTCAGTCACAATTGCTGCCTGTCCGCAGGCCGCAACAACCCGAAGTCAGATAGTACACGGAATAAAGTATTGACATGAGTCGACACTTCAACCAAGGTGTTCGCGACATACCCAATTCTTTCGCCATACAGATCGAACGGAAACAAAAAAAAGTTGCGGCATTACCTACGACTCACTGTACGTGCAGATTGTCATAAATGCGCGTCGGGACCAACTGACGTCGGCCTTTACTTGACCAGGAATATGACAACATGACATCAAACGTTGATACTACCGTCGCTTCGGGCGAGCACTTCTGCGACAAGCCCAGGCTACTGCCTGCCAAAAAGTTGTCTCGATGGTGCATTGTCCTACTCGTATTCACCTTCCTGCAATATCAAAAATGGATTTCTTGCGTCAGCATGACAAACTAGTCCTTAATGCTAAAGGGCAGCATATGCGATTCGCTACCATTGCCGGTGTTCTACACCCATTCTTTACGCACAGTACCTACTAGCTGATCAGAGTCACGTATCTGGTGATTCGTGGTGAGTTGCAGAAGACGAGGCAAACGACTCAACACCAACTTCGCACTCCCGATTTCCTCATACCACCTCCAGTACATACTCCATATACAAGCTTGACGAGATTCTTTCTGGGCAAATTTGCCACTATCGGTCGATGCAAAAAGGCTGTCCATCAGTGCTTGTTTGGCATAGACCTCGAACGAAGTTGCGTCGACGGACAAAATTGCATCTTGCCGTCACATGCTGCTCCTCTATTAAAAAAAGGTTGGCCATCTGTCCTAGATCCAATTCTCTCATTGGTTATTTATGCACCGCAGCTTCATTTGATCGGGTTGTTTCCGGCTCATAATACACCGGGTCTGTCCAGGGGCGGGATTGAAAAACGCTTTGACAACGAAATCCGGGACGATGTGAAGAGACTACCAAGAAAGTTGAAGGCATATATTAACTAGCCGCCAGTAACGAGTTGACGCAGAACTCGATTGACGAACTTAGCAGTGGCTAATGGAGAGAAAGACGGTCGGCGTCAAGCTTACGATCTCCTTCATTCGACACGCTAGATTTTCAAAAACGCGCGGTGTTCACAGCCACGGAATTGACATATGGCTTTTCGCATTAAAAATGGACTGTCGACAGCCCTTGAAAGCAAAACCATGTCATGGTAGGCGGCACTGCTCATCAGGTAACATCGGTATTTCCGTGGTTCAACAGACTAATTCATGTACCCTCCCAGACATGGTCAAGGGTACGATGCGGCCCGAAAATAATGGCGTTGATGAGATTGTAGGCTCAAACGCACAAATCGGAAAAAATTTAAATGTTTGCATCTGCTAGTTGGCAACGTCGCAGCAGTATCTAGGTGCTGTACCACGTGTCAGTCAGTATCGGCACATCTGAAAGTGGATGTGAGTCTCCATTTCGGGTCACGTCACGCAGCTCCGCTCAGGGGTTTTCACTGCAACTTTCCGCCATCTTGGCATGACATGGTTGTTTACCTGAAGGACGGGCGAATTCACACGACGGAGACCAGGATAGGCATTTCTTGGGGACTACGTCGCCTCGGAGACTTGTGGATTCCACAAACCGCTATATGTACACTAGTCGAAAAGAAGACGTGACCGCTCGGTTGTACACATGTTGTATGTACATCTGTATGTGTCCTTTACAGGAACGGCGTTGACTGCACAAGATACGGCTATCATGGGAGCCGGAGACACCCGCATGGTAGGTAAGAGAGATTGAGTGGGAATCGAAGCGGGCGAAGGGAGAAGTGACGACACTGACAAGAGTCACAGGACTTTGATACCAAGCAACACTGCTCGTTTGTTCTTCTGATCCATTGCCCAGCATTCGGCATCGGGCGCCATCCGCTTCCAGTGCTGGTGCCGAAATGGACGGAGACATACGGAGCAAGAGTAACGAGCTGACTTGGCGGTGTTACGTCCATCCGAGACACACGAGAGAGAGGCTCGGCACCGAGACCGTTAGCCCGCCAGCCACGACGGCTCCACATTTCCATCAGCCATTGACGTCTTATTGGGGGAATGGCGGGAGGGGCTGAGCAGGTACAACGGCACAACGTAGAACACAAGGATTGAGTTGCACAACATCCGCAACGTCCCTGGCAGCTCAAGCGCAGAGACACTCCAAGTTGTTGTGAAGCTGAAACTTTGCACAGGCATTGGGCAACATGTCTGCAGATGGCCCCTGTCAGGGATTTGCAGGTAATTCGTCCTGGGACCCAGTTTATGATGGATTTTTAATAATGGTTTGGACCAGGGAACCATGTCGATGTGCACGTCCACGCGCACGCACGCACGCATTTGCGTGAACTGCTTCCGCCGCCCACGCACACGCACAGCAGTCTGGGTCGTTTGGATTCCAATATTACACTGCCCACTTTTGACCAGAGGAGGGACGTGCAGAGAAAGAATGGGAAACGGAAAGATCGTTGCTGTTCCGCTTCTCGAACAAACCTGTCCCCATCTCATTGAAACCTTGATTGCTTTTTTCTTTTTCCTCGCCGAGATCTCCTACGATAGCATTTGCCGCGACTTCCGTATCTACAGGCAAACATTTACAAGACACACTGTTTTTGTCTTTATTATATCCCACATCTCCTCCTCTCTTGTCAAAAGAAAGAAAAATAAAAATAAAGACCCAAGAAAAAAAAATCATCCATCGCCGGCGTCGACGAGCTGATCCATGGGGATTCGCTCTTCGGCTTGCGAAGACACCGTGCTCGCTATAGTCATGCTTGGATTCATGTCCCCGCGTACCGTTTCACAGGTGATGTCTCATTATTATACAAGTCATCGTGTATTTAATTCGCTTCGCCATTTCGCCATTCACAACTACTAGCCTCGATGAGAATCGGAACGGCTGCCCTGCTATGCGCAGCTCTCGGAGCAAACGGTGCGTTTAGTCTATTTTTTATTTTTTTTTTGCCCAAGACAAGCGTTGACTAATTCTTTTTTTTTTTTTTTTTCGCTATCTGGACCATTGTCGCAGGCCTATCGATAAACCAACGCCGGCACCTGCATGGAGATCTTTCGCTGGTGAATGTTACGTCAGAAGCTTCACGATCAGTCTCGACATCATCTTCGACATCATCCGCCGCGCACGATGATGACTTGGCCACAACCCATACGGGGACGAGTAGTGGACGTTGTAGACGGAGCGCAGCACCTTTACCATCAATATCACTCTCCCCTTCCTCGGATGGCAGCGGGTCCTCAACAACGTTACAAAACTTCCCTACCTCGACTGGACCAGTGGCTGCCCCAACTGACCTAGGCGAACACTCATGTATCCAAAACACGCCTTCATCTGATAACAACACTACCACTACTACTCTGAGTTCCCACTCCTCTCGAGACTCCACTGAAGCCTCGTACTCGTGTCGCACAAGGATGACGAACGTGACCAGCATCATGAGCACCGGACGCGCTTCAACAATATGTCCAACTAATGGAGAGAAATGCTATGTTGTCAGAACAACGAGCAGGACGATCACGGCTACGCCGACGACCACGGCGACCAATCCTTGTATACAACCAATCAATGATCGGCAACCCGTGACAGTCTATTCCATTGCATATACTTCCACCGTTACTTATTCTGGCAATCATAGCCATCAGACGCCGATATATCCGATCATCAAAACACCACATTTCTGTTTACCCAGGTTTACGCATGGTTACCCAATGCCATCCAAGAAGAAGGGTTTCAAATCGAATAGCACGGCGGTCGGATACACATTAGGCTCTGGAGACATGCCGGATCCGACTCGTGTCAATCTCTGGATGCCCACGCCCCGGCCACGACCAACAATTACATTCATCACCACAGCCAAGAATCCCAGGGTCGTGTTTCTTCCGGACGATCCAAGTTGGAGTCCGCCCGATCCGTACCCGGATCCTGTCATTCACAAAACCGCAGGGGGGGCCATAGCTGACCCTCCAGCAGCGGAAACTACTACCACTGATGCGAACCTTGAGCGACGGCCGACGTTCCGCATCAAAGCTTGGGGCAACCAGGTCGTCATTGACAAGCAGACATTCTCGGCCGGGCCTGGCACCGAGGTTGTCGCAGTGGACGGCGGACTTTTCACCATTTACCCGAATGCGGTCGTCGGCGAAGGCGGAATGATCACCAAGCCGCCTCCTGTCCCCACAGAGCTCAGTGTGCCGACACCAGAATGCGGCATGGTGGGCGGCCTAAATGTGGTGCTTTCAGGCTCAAGGCTTATCATTGATGGAGTGGCCATGAAGATCCCGCTGTACACAACGACGACCATGATCAGTGGCCAGACCGTCGTCATTTCACCGAATTCGATTACCGGAGGCACCGACGTCTTCCGCTTCGGTCTTACTCAGCCGCCGCCTGAGCCTGAAATTGTTGTCGACGGCGGCGAGATGCTCACAGCAATCGGCAAAAACGTAGTGGTGCTCCACGAGACAACCATCACCTACGGCCCCGGCATACCTCCCCTGACAGAAGTCGTCAATGACGATACCATCACGATCGGACCGGCTGGCGTTGTTGTCCACGGCGTGACGCTTGGGGGTCCCGCCGCCGGCGTCAACGAGACGCGACTCGACATCGTGGGCGGCGCGACCATTATCAGGGTTGCCCCGGACATTCTCGTGATCAACGGCAGGGTATTCACTCTTGGTCTTGATACGCCCTTGACGACGACGGAAATTGGAGGACAACTGTTTACGATTGGTCCTTATGGAGTGGCTGTTTCCACCACGAACATGACGCTTCCCTTTGGTCCGGCCGTCGTCGGTATCATTGTCCCTTCGGGCACATGGCTGAGCCATTTTCCGAAAGAGACCAACCCGATCAAGGAGGACAAAGATAGCTCGAGTCCTACCCATCAATGGAGCATGTCGCGAAGCGGCATAGCTGTCAGCATAGCGATTGGCGTTTTGATTTTTGTTTAGACTTTGTGTTTTTTTATGCTTTTTCCTTTTCATCTCTCAGAATTTTTTTCCCCCTTTCTTTTCATTTTTGGGTAGCGTCGGAAAAATGGATGGGTTTAACACGGAAATGACCCTGGTGAGAGACAATTGTGACTGTAAAGCGCCCTCCCCTACAGACATGCGGAAGGCGCATAACATCCGCATACCTTGTTTGTTCCAATGGGTCATGATGTACTTTTTTTTTTCTTTATACCCACCAATTTCCTCAAACGGCCCTATATGTGACAGATTCCGGTTTAGGCATTACGGTGCAAGGGAGTTGTGGTTGGGAAACAGCATATGGCAGTGTGCGCGAGGATATACCGCAAAGTCGTGCAAGTACCTACCTATTTATTAGGAAGGTACTTATTCTTTGCCGTACCATGATTTTACGAAGGCACCTGGCGTGGGAAACGCGGTCTGATGGTATATTTGTGATGAAGGATGTACATATGTGAAGTAAAGAGCACAGGATGAAGATGAAACGTATTCATAGACGAATAAAGGCGCCTTAGGCCAAGTGGCGCCGACGGCATGCATGACCCATGTACAAATCCATACAATGGTCAAACCCTTGTGCTTCATGCCCCCATGCTGATCGTTATATCACCGTTTGCCCCCCCCCCCCCCCCCCTTGTACTTGACACAACTCATGCTTTGACTCCTGACCTTCTCGACGATTCCGGCTTCCGAACCGCGGACCGCCCTGCCGGGCTTCTCATATACGAGGAACCGGAACCAACCCTCGTCAGGGGTCCCTGTCTGCAGCCGGGATGCTGATACCACGTGCCCAACAGGAATATATCCCTCACGCGCGGCACACCAACTGCGCCTGGTACACCCCCAACGTGGCATGCACGACCGGTGTCATGGACAAGGGAGCTGCGGCTCAACAGGGCATCGCCATGCAACGGAGCCGGTCTACCATCGTAGCATACCCCGGCACAGCATGACAGGCCAGCACAGCAGTATAGTCCAACGCGGCATAACTGTCCCACACAGGATTATCGTTTAGGACAACATGACAGTCTCATGAAGCATTATGGCCTCGTGCGCTGTTACGGTCTGACATGGCGTTGCGGTCGAACGAAGCAGCGCAGTCCGCCACGGCATCACATTCCAGCAGGGCATATCTGGTCTGGTTGACAAAAGTCTGGGCAGGGCGAGAGAGCAATATAGGCGAATATAGTGGCGGGGATTCTGATGCGGTATTACCGTCCGACGTGGCATTGTGGTCTAGCATGGCATTAGAGTGTAACGAGCATCGCGGTCCAACAAGGCATGGCAGTTGAGCAAGGCATCGCGGTCTGGCACAATATTACAGTATGATATAGCATCACAATCTAACAAAACATCAGTCCAATAAAGCATTAGTCTAACAAAGCATTAATCCAACAAAGCACCTGTCCAACAAAGCACCAGTCCACCATCCATACAAACAAGCCACCTCACCTCACACCTCACGACCAAATCAAGTCAGTCCCGCCAACTCCGTCCCCGCAGTTCAAGCTTGGACTTTTCAGAAAGGGACCAATATGTACGAATGGCTTGGCGGGGAGAGTCGGACGGATATAATCAAAATACTGGCACAAGGCATAGCACGAGGGGTGGAGGAAATTATTCATCTAGATCGGCATGTCTGATGAGGGGATTTGGAATGGTATGTGGACGCGAGACTGATGGGATTGATAACAACGGATACAAAAAGAGATCAAAAGAAGAGAAAGAAATAAAGGAAGAAAGAAAAGAAGAAGGAAGGAAGAACGAAAGAACGAAAAAAAAAAAAAAAAAAAAAAAAAAAAAAAAAAAAAAAAAAAAAAAAAAAAAAAAAAAAAAAAAAAAAAAAAAAAAAAAAAAAAAA
>SRPW01000889.1:0-14513 GCA_018360225.1 Claviceps pusilla | reverse complement strand
TCCCTAGTTAATCTATACAATACTAATAGCAAATTCCTATTCCCCTATAGCCTAATAGCCCTTTTAATAATAACAAAGCAATTAATTAATAGATATATAAGGAATCTAAGTTAATAGATAAGCTATTACGCTAATAACTAGAAAGACAACAACTAGAACTGCTATTACTAAAAACAACGCTTAATGATAACTAGCTCTGCTATATTCTTAGGGAAATTAGCAAAAGCTATTTTAATAGCGAGAAATACAGTGGAAAGATGTATAACTTTATTGTTCTAAAGATAGGTATCTTTAAAGATTATTTATTATAAAATAACGTGCCTAAAGACTTATAGGCAAAGGCTTTCCTAATTATACTTAAAGACAAAGCCCTTACTTATTATATTAAAGAACTTACTAGAAAAGGTATAATAATATAAAGCCTTACTAATAACGTTAGATCTTACTTTAAAACTAAAAGCACTTAGTACTTCTATTGCATTAAGTAGAATACTATCTCTCTTTAAAAGGTTATTATTACTAACCCTAAAAAGACTAAGCTTAAATGCCTTAACCTAATGCTTACATAACTTTACTAAGTTTATTATAGAATCTTCCTAGCTTCTATAGTAAATATAAAGCTCTAGCAATAATTAATCGCCGCTATTACTAATATTTCTAAATATAGTTTAGCTATATTCCTCTACGCTCTAACCTATAAAGGAGTTATAGGAGACCTCTAGAAATGCCTTTAAACTAATACAGCAATCATAGTAATATAATAGTTAGCTATAACCACCCCTAACCCTGCGGAAGATAATAATAAAGCAATGTTTATAGATTAATACTATAAGTAATTATCTAATTAGCGTCCTAGTAGCTAACTATAATTAAAATTATACTTTCTATAGAAGTGCTTTATATATTAGAAAGAAGGATATTAGTTAATATCTTATATAAAGTAAGAATAGTAGAAAGCTAAGGATATTTAGCTAAAAAGTAAGCGCATTAAAGGGACTCCCACTAAACGTAGCTTTAATGCATTCCTTTTTACATTTAAAGGAAAGCCTATAGATAAAACCTCTTACCCTAATAACCACCTAACTTAGGCTAACTATAATGCATTTATTACAACTTCATTAAGTAATACCGCAATGCCTAAGCTAATATTTATATAATTTTTCACTTAATTGCCCCTAGGCCTATCTAGACTATCTAATTAAATAAACCTTTATAAGAAATTATTGCCTTTATAGGTAAGATCCCTCTTATATATACTAGAATGCACTATAGCTAACTATAAAATATCTAGCATAAACACTACACTATAGGCAGAACCCTTTAAAATAAATTACTTTATTTTAAACAACTACTATTTTAGTAAGGTTTTCTATAGCATTATACTAAATACTAAAGCTATAGGGATTTTAATAGTAAGAGCATAGTAAGCTATAGCACTATAGAAGCTAATACTAACTCTAAAGATTAAGTTTGCTAGCTAGCGTAAAGTTAACTTTAGTGCTAGTTCTATAACCTCTTTAGGAGTGCTATAAGTGCTAACAATCTTTAGCATTATTAAATTCTATATTCTTAACATAGCTATACCCTTTTTATTCTATATATTTAATATAAACTAAATAAATATAAAGCTTAATAACCTTAAGAATATACTAATCTAAGGTTATAAAACAGTCCTTATTATATAAAAATAAGGATATCCTTAGTAGCTACTTAAGGAAAATAAAGCTATTACCTTCTACCTCTTAGAGGCAGAAATCTACTAGCTTTATTAACATTTTAAGCACCCCTTTATTATAAAACTAACTAAACTACTCTAAAGAGCTAGTAAGTTAATAGATAATAAAATAATTATAAGTATTACCTATAAATGCTATTAATATTAACTCTATAGTAAAGCTCTAGCTAGGTTTAAGTTTACCCTTAAAAACAATATAGACTTTAACTATAAGATTTATATTAATATTCTCTAAATTAATAGGAAACCTATACTATATATTATTAATATAGCCACTACTTTCTAAGCTACATGCTTTCTTAAGCCTTAGAAGTAGAAAGCCTATAATATATAGAATGCACTAAAGGAGTGCTAGATTAATATATATTTAAAACCTTTAAATAATATTATTTATAACGCTAGAAAGAACTTCGCTTCTATAGAATTCTAGTATAATACGCGTTAATTAGCTATTAATATAAAAAAGGTTCCTATTAAAGCTTACTATAGCATTAGGAAGGTTAAATAATATTATAGCCCCCTCTACTAGGCTTATAAAATTATTAAAGCTAAGGTTAGAAACCTTATAACCCCCCCTTAATACCTATAAATATCTATTAAAGCCGTTAACGATTCTATAGAACCTAATAGCCTTATGCTAACACTGCTTATTTTTAGAGCATACCTATAGATATTATATAACTTACCTCTAAGCTTATTAATAGTATAAAGAGAGGCTTTATTAAGGAAAGCTACTAATAAAGCTTAGTATTATCTCACTAGGAGGTAAGTAACTAATGCATTAAATATATAGAATAGCCTAAATACCCTACTATTATATACACTCCCCTTAAACTTAAAAGTCTACATTTAGTATAAAAAAGAGAGCTAAAGTAGTTTATTTAGGTTACTATTATTTAATTACAAGACCTATACTATAGAAATGCCCTAAGAACTTACAAAATTCTGCTTAATAGTGGTAAAGCTATACTATTAAAGCATAGAAAAAGAGGTTATAAATATAGAGGAAAACAATAAGGAAAAGGAGGAGATTAAGGACGCTAATGCTAATAGAGGTTAATTACCTATACCTCTATAGTAATAAGGACCTAGATAACCTTAAAAGCATTCTTTAATTATAGCCTATAAGGAAAATAATAGAATTAAGGAGGATGCTAATAAGAATTATAAGGAACTTAGCACTATAAGTTTCCTTATAGCTAAAGAGAAAAGTAACTAAGACCTAGCAGTTAAACTAAGAAAAGAAAGGAAGATTATTACTACTAAAAAACCTTTTAAAGTATTTAATTAAAAAGAAATTAAAGCTTTACTAGCTAGAGATATCTTTAAATTTATAACCTTTAATAAGGAAGAATATAGAAACTAATAGTTCTTCTGCTTTTATATAATAAGAGAAGTTAAGGGGAAAGGCATTAATAAGCTATATAAGAAATTAAGGCTTATAATCTAAGGGCACAGTAATAAGGAAAAAGCGTGGATTCTAACACAATCCCTAACAATCTAATGCGTAAGCTAAAGACTTATTATTACTTTAGCGCTATTACTAGCTAAGGACTGCATCTTTTTATAGCTATAGGATATTATGCAAGCGTATATATAGTTAGAAACCTTGCTTAACTGGTTAATTATTGCTAAACTGCTGGTATAAATTATATATTTATACCTAAAGGATACTATTATAGAGGTTATAAAACCCCTCTATAGGATTGCAGAGGCTAGCATATATTAGTAGGCTATATACTTCCGCTACTATTATAAGAAGCTAATAATAACTACTTCTATATATAACCTATGTTTCTTAATAGCTTCTAATATAATTAGATGCTTTAGTGTAATTAGGATGTAAATAGATAATACCTTTAGTCTAAGCAATATTAAGTTCTTTAAGACTAAGGAGATAGAACTAAAGAAAGTAGGATTTATAGCAAAACCTAAGTAAATTCTAATGCTAATAGAACCCCTTATTTTTAATAGCTATATCTTATACTAATACAATAAAAATTATATAGAACTTTATTAAAAAGGCTAGAGTAAAAAGCTTTAACTTATTAAACCTAATAAACTAACTATAAAATAGCAATATATTAAATAACAAGCTTAAGGAGTGTATATATCACTAGTTTATTAACTAGAGGCTATATTTAACCTTTCTATTGCTATATAAGCCTAAAATTCTAATAATTCTAACGTTATAAGACTTAATAAACGGATTTAGTAGTAAATGCAGTATTATAACTATAGCTTATAGTATATTCCGCTTAACCTTTCTACTGCTGCTCTCTATGTCTTTATTAATAGCTTCTTTATAAATAATAAAGACTTAAGCTCTTAAATTAGATATGTAATTATCCTTAGTCTAGAGATAAAGGGGACTGGCATAGAATTTATACTAAAAGGCAATATTATAATGTATAGCTTAATAAAAAGCAAGAGAGTTATAAGGAGTGCCCTTATATTTAAGCTATATATAATAGTTTAAGGTGCTAATATTGCTTATATAATTAGCATAACCTTACGCACTATTATATAGAAGTTACAAATTCCGCTAATACTAATAATTATTTATACAGACTCCCTCTTATTATATAAGTATATTATTAAGTTAGGTATAATAAAGGAGAAAAGGTTAATAATTAACATTATAGTGTTACATTAGTTATATAAAAGGTAGGAAATTAAGGAGATTAGGTAGATTAATAGTAATAATAATATTGCTAATACTATAATAAAAACTTCTCTAAACTAAGCTTTTAAGACCTTTATTAATAAGAATAAAGCCATAATCTGTATATAAGGATAGGTAGAATATATAGAGAAAAAGGAGGAATATTAAGGATATAGACTAGACTCTTTTTCTTATTAATTATTTAATTAGATAGTTAACCACTGTTTTCTATAGATTTCTACCTATGTTAGGTGCAATTCCTTTTTTTCTATAAAAGAGAGAATTTTAAGTGTTAGAATTGCTATATATTCTAGGCCACAGATAATGCGCCTGGGACCACGGACCGGACTAGGGACCCTGACAGGACCCCTAACAGGTCAGCCACGCAATAAGCAGAGTTTTCACCGGCGCTTCTGACGGCATTTTCGTAGGCTATAGAAATGCCTATAAATTGCCCCTTTAGATAGCACCTTCTTCTTAGTAGGAATAAGACCTTTTTACAAACCCTTTCGCAGACCCTACGTTGAGTCACTGAGTCTCCGTTCCACCCTAGTATTCCTTAGAGAATCACTAGTATCCTAAGGAATACCAACAAAAATATTGTGTATTAATTATAATATTTTTATAGCTTTTTGTAAGCTAAAACTAAAAATTATACTTAATTAATAAAAGCTATTTTTAAAACTAATTATAAGCTTAATTTTCTTTAAAGCCTTCTTAATCTTATATTAATTATATATTTAATATATATTTATATTAATAAAGTAAAAATAATAGAAACGTTAAGAAAAAATAAAATATAATTAATTTAATAGCTATTTATTAATAAATTTACCTTTGAAATATATTAATTAAAAAAAGATATTAAGTTTAATTTACTCTATATATATTTATATAAAGATAATAAATTTATATTCAATAAAGCTTAAGTAAAAGTGAATTACTTAAATAATAAAAATAAAGTTAAAACAAATTTATATTATTATATATTTAATATAGTTTTAATATACTTATATTATAGCTTTTCTTAATATTAATAATTTTTTATTTTAATATAAATACTTTATTAAATAATAGCTTTAATAAATAATTATAAAGTTAATTTAAAATAATTTATAGTTTAAATAATTATTTAAATATAAAAAGTAATTATAATTTTAATATATAAGTTTATATGAAAGTTAAGCTATTTTTTTAAAATAAATACTTGTTATAGTCTAGGTCTTTGACCTAACCTTAGGCTGCGGGCGGACGGACCGCGCGCAGCTGGCACCCACCCTAGCGACGACCGACCGATATAGATGTTAATTGATCAGACCTTGCTAACCTAATCAATGCGTATCCTTTTGCATAGCTTAGTGTAGCTAGCAAGGGATCCGGGCGACCGGTATTGACTGCGCTGACATCCGCGATGACCCAATCGGGTTAGTCCATAACAATACTATAAATTTAATTATTTATACTATTAAACTTTATTTAATAATAAGAATAAAATAAATAATAATTAAAATAAATATTAATTAAAGCTATAGTTACTTTAGTTTTAACTAAAGCTTATAATATAACTTTAAAAATATTGATTATTATTTTTATTATTAATATATTACTCTAGTTAGGCTATACCTAATAGCTAGTACCTCTACTACTAAAACTATATAAAAAAAACCTTAGAGTAAAGAGGAAAACCTATATATAACTATTCTATTATTTATAGCAGAGCTATAGCTACCCTACACTAATTCTAAATATATAATAGGGTGCGCTACTAGCTAAACTTAACTAGCATTATAGGAGAGTGTATAGTATAAAACTAAAGTTAAATAGGGTATTATTTTAAATACTTAGTTTATTTTAAAATAAATGCCTTAGCTATATTTTATATTTTATTATTAATAATAGTAAAAATGTAGTATAATTTTATATAATGTATAATAATACTTTAAATATCCTATATATATAAAAGCTAAATATTATATAAGAAATATTTTTAAATTAATATTATTAATAATATAAGTATAAGTTATTATTATATTAATTGTACCTTAACCTAACTTTAATATACTTTTTAATAAAGCGTATAGTAAACCTTAACTTTCAATAAGTAAATAAATTAAATTAATTATATTATATTAATATTTAATTAAACTAATATTATAATAATAATTATTATTTAATAAAATATTTAAGTTTACTTTTTTTAAAAAATTAAATTTAAAGGTAAATTCTTAAAATTATTTTTAATGAATCATTTATATAATTTTGAAATAGTATTATATTCTTTTACTATATATTTATATATTAAAGTATTTATATTATGTAAGAACTTTATAATTAATAAAAATCATATTACTTAAAGTTTCATATATAGTAAAGTAATATAAGGTAAAAAAAATAAAAAATAAATAACCTTTATAATACCTTTATAATTATAAATAAAAAGCTAATAAATTTATTATTAAAAAAAGATTAATAATACATTTAATAATAAAAAAGTAAGTTTATATTATTATTTATATAAGAATATTAATTATTATAAAAGTATAAAATAACCTTTTATAGCAAATAGTATTAAAAGCTATTAATATATTTAGTTAAAGTAGTAATACAATATTACTATAATATTATATTATATATATTAACTTTATTAAAATACTTAAAATAACTTTTATTAACTATTACTATATAACTTATAATAATTATATTTATATAAATAATATAAGAAACTCTTAGAACTATAAATAATTAATTTCATTATTATTATATTACTCTAGTTAGGCTGTTAGCCTAATTCTAGCACTACTACTACTTAGACTATATAGGAAAAACCCTAGTATAGGGAGGAAAACCTATATATAACCTTTTTAGGTTTTATAGTAAAGCTATAGTTACTTTATACTAGTTTTAACTATAAAAACTAGTATACTATTAGCTAAACTTAATTAGTATTATAGAAAAGTATATAGTATAAAATAAGAATTAAACTAAGTTAATAAAAGTATAATAATACTATAAAATATTTTTAAGAGTAGTTTATATATTATAATAAGTTACCTTAAGCATTTAGTTTACTTTTTATATTAATCTTTAGCTAATTCTTTTAAGCTATTATTTCTTTATTTAAAACCTTTCTTTAACTTTTAAACCTTTATAGTATTAATTATATTAGCTAATAGCTAGCTATTATTAAACTAGCTATTAGCTAATGATTAATTATATAAAAAAAAGAAATATATATACTTTTTTTCCTTTATTTTTAACTTTTTTTCTTTTTTTTTATTTATTATTTTTATTACAAATATACTTTCATTTCTATTTTTATAGTAGTATTACCCTATTACTATCTTTAATTAACTATAGTATTATTAAAAATACCTTTTACCTTTATAAATAAATGAATTTTTATATTTAAAGTAAGTATTAATTGTTTTTTAATATATTACTACTACCAACTTATATATAGCTTAGCTAATTATAAGCTTAGCTTTATAAAGCTTACTTAATATAAGCTAAAAGTATTAAAAAATAATACTATAATACTAAAGGTTAGTACTTTTTTTAAATTTATATTATTTTTATTATTAATTTAAAAAAATATTAATAATATATACTTTAAGTATATAAAAGTAAAAAAGACTTATTTAAGTATAAATATTATACTTATTACTTATATTAATGACTAAAAAAAAGCTAATTAATATTATAATTAATTTTAAATATTACTTTATATTAAAAGATTATTAAATAAGTTATAAATATATAAAATCTTTAGACCTTTAAAAAAGCTATTAATATAAGTAAGAGATAGTATAGCTATAGCTTAAATATAATATTAATATAGTATTAACTTATAAATAAGCTATAAAATATAATATTACTTAAAAAAGAGTAGTTTAACTTATAAAGTAAGTAAGCTTATTTATTATTATAGTAATATAAGCTATTAATAATACTATAATAGTTTTAGCTATAACTTTAATTAAAAGTAAAATATTATTCTAAGCTTATTATATTAATAATATACTAAAGAGATAAAATAAAGTTTGAAGTAAAATTTTATAAATGGTTTATAAGCTTAGCTTAGTAATAATATAAAGCTATATAATAATAAATATAAGGGATACTAAAGATAAAAAAAAAGAGAGAGAAAAAAGCTAAGAAAGTATAAGCTTAAGGCTAGTATAAGTATACTATATTTATTTTTTATTTTTTAAGTTATTATTTTTTATTGTTTATTAAATATAAGTTATATATTATAATAATTTATTTAAACTATAATATTTATATAGCTCTTTATTATTCTAATATTTATACTATATGAGGTGCTATATTGTATTATATTTTTAATCTTTTTAGCTTATTAATTTTAAAGGCTTTTAATAAGTTAAAATTAAGAGATATACTTAGTTAACATATACTACTTTATAAGTATAGTTACTAACTTATTATATTTTAAAGCCTTTTTAACTTTATATTAGTTATATATTAAAAATATATTTATATTAATAAGGTAAAGGTAATTAAAACTTTTATAAAATAATAGAATATAGTAATAATCCTTATTATTAGCTTAATAGCTATATATTAATAATTTTACTTTAAAAATATATTAGCTAAAAAGAAAAGTGTTGGTTTATCCTAGGATAACATAGGTGAAGGCACAACGTAGGACATCACTATTATTATAGGGTCTGCGTATTTATCTTAAAGCGCTCTTATTTTCTTCCTAAGTATATAGCCTAGCTAAAGGGGTTTTTATAACATATTCTATAGGAGGCTATAGTAGGCTACGGGATATGCAGAGTTTTTACTAAGGGTTCTAACCTATAGGAATAGCTAGATTCCCCTTATAGCTCAGTTAGCTAGGTTAATCTAGGTTAATATAGATTTACCTGTTGTTAATATTCTAACCTAGAAAATGCAGCAATTTTAACGATTTTAACACTAGGAATTCTCTTTTTTTTGTAAAAGGAATTGCTTAGAAAAGCTTATATAAATCTTAAAAAATAGGGTTCTATATACAAATAGATAGATAGACTATCTAATTTAATAATAGGTTATAGGTCTACCTGAGAAAAGAAGTAAAAAATAAACAAATAAAACTCTCTAAAGTTCTTCCTATCTCTCCTTATAAAAGCTCGCTCTTCTATATATAAATTCCACATAAATCCCACACATTTCTTGTTATACACCCTAGCATAGGACTACACCCCTTGCAATTTTCTCTCTTCTTTGTGGAATTATCTAACTCGTTAGTTAGAATACTCCTTATAGGTAAGGGTTAATTAGGGGGCTATAACAAATATATTTACAGCTTTTTAAGCTAGATATGTATTATTAGCGTTAGAGTTAAACTTAGCTTTAGGTTTTCCCTTAAATGCATATAAAAATATATAATACTTTTGCTTTAAGGGTTATCCCTTATATTTTAGGCTCTTTTACTAATTCTCTTTAGCTTCTTACTGCTTTTATACTATATAAGATATTAACTAATATCTGGGTTTATAGCACATAAAGCACACTAAAGGGAAGCCTTATTATTATTATTATAATTAGTCACTAAGGAACCAATTAGATAATTGCTTATAGTAGCGGTAGGCTTCTTTATAGTAGCGGGCTTCTTTATAGCAGCGGTAGGCTTCTTTGTAGTTTTAGGAGGAAGCTATAGTTAACTATTAAGATAACTACAAATTCACTAGTTATGCAATTTATAAGCATTTATAAAGGTCTTTCATAAGTCCCTTAAAGGTAGGGGAACTTAAAAACATTATAAGCCTAAATTCTAGAATGCTACTAATAGTAGTAATTAGTTATTACTAAAGCTCTATATTCTTAGTAAAAGGGTTATAAAGTCTATAGTAAATATAATAAAGCTACTTAATAAGTAATTTAAGGCATTAAAGCTTATTCTTTTTAGGGTTCTTTAAAGAAACCTTCTAAAAAGTAAGAGAATTCTACTCTATATAATAGAATTACCTATTACTTTTAGTCTTAAAGTAATTTCTAATAGCGTTAGCTAGGTTTCTAACTATAAGGCCTTTCCTAGCTAATTTATAGATATAGTAGGTAAGAGTATTATTTTTAAGGATAATTAGAAATGCTCTTACCTATAGCTCTTTAGGCATATAACTTTATAGGCATTAGTCTTTAAAGATAAGCATCTTTAGACCTTAGAAGTTATATATTTTTCCGCTATATTTCTTATTATTTATATAGGTCTTATTGATATTTAAGAGAATTTAGCAGGCTTAGTTAGAGGTTATTATTAGGGTTACCGCTATTAGTAGCAGCGAAAATTCAACTAATTATTAGGTTCTTCCTTATTAATATAATGAGAGGTTCATTAATTATAGGTTTTAACGTATTTGCTAATTAATTAAACGGGTATCTTGTGATTTCTATAAGGGGGCTACGGCTAGAGGAGGAGGTTGTTAAAGGGCAGCTTAGCTAGGAAACTGTGCTTTAATCTGCTCTTCTAAGGCTATAATAAGGGCAGTAAGGAAGTTAGCGTAATATCTATAGCTAGTCCTTATAGGAATATCTCTTTACCTTAGGAAAGTATATAATTCCCTATATAAGCTTAATAGTGCCCTTTTAAAGTCTTTAGCAGTCTAACTAGCAAAGTCTTTATAGAATGTGTTAAAAAGCTTAAAACCTTTCTATTATACCTTAAAATAGTATTTTAGAATAAAAGCTATTTAGTTAATAATATACTAAGGGTTTTAATATTTTTTTAGTTTATTCTTATAATAAATTCTCTAGTTAGGGCTAATAATCCTTCTAAATCTAGAGATTATTAGGGGGAGAGAAGGGTCTATATCTAGCGGCATTTATAGTAAAGCAGTATTGCTAGCACTACTTTATAAAGGGTTGCGAGAACCTTTATAGATTAATATCCTTATAATTAAATAGTCTAATAATCTAAATGTTAGGTTTAGTAGGCTTTTAGCTAAGATTTTATCCTAGTTAGTTAATCTCTATATAGGCTGTAGTATAATAAAGGGTTAGTTAGTTAATAAATAAGGTTTTCCTATAAATAATAATATAAACTATAAAATTCTATGCTTTAAAAGGTTAATTCTAGCTAATATAGCAAAAAGGAGTCTATTTCTATTATAAAAAAAGCTATGTTTCTAAAGGCCTAATTCTAGCTAATATAGTAAAGGAACCTTCTTCTTATAGCATAAGTACTTTTATAAATATATAAAAAGCACTTATCTCTTCAAGGAATAATTCCTAGCTAATCTATAAGTATATTATTAAAAATAAAAGAGCTTACTAATTAGTGTTTAGTTTATCCTAGGATAATATAGATAAAGGCATAATATAGGACATTACTATTATTATAGGGTCTATATATTTATTTTAAAGTGCTCTTATTTTCTTTCTAAGTATATAGCTTAGCTAAAGGGGTCTTTATAATACATTCTATAGAAGGCTATAGCAGGCCACGGGATGTGTAGAGTTTTTACTAAGGATTCTAACCTATAGAAATAGCTGGATTCCCCTTGTGGCTCGGCTAGCCGGGTCAATCCGGGTCAATACGGATTTACCCGTCGTTAACATTCCGACCCAGAAAATGCAGCGATTCCAACGATTCCAACAAAAAGTATTAAGCTTAATTTATTTTATATATATTTATATAAATACTATAGATTCATACTTAAGAAAGCTTAAGTAAAGGTAAATTACTTTAATAATAAAAATAAAGTTAGGGTAAAGTTTTATTACTATATAATTAATATAAATCTAGTATACTTATATAATAGTTTATTTTTAATATTAATAGTTTTTTTATTTTAAAGTAAATACTTTAATTAAAGATAGTTTTAATAAATAATTATAAAGCTAGTTTAAAAATAATATATAGTTTAGGTAGTTATTTTAGTATAGTAAGTAGCTATACCCTTAATATATTAGTTCATATTAAAGTTAAGCTCTTATTATAATATATGTATCATAAATATACTTAGCTATTTTATTAGCCTTTATTTATTAATAAAAGTATAGTATAATTCTATATTATATATATTAATACTCTAAATAACCTATATATATAAAAGCTATATATTATATATTAAATATCCTTAACTTAGAGCTATTAGTAATATAAAAGTAAGTTATTACTATAGTAATTTTAATATATCTTAACTTTAGTATACTTTATAATAAAGTTTATAATTAACCTCTACTTTAAAGAAGTAAGTTAATTAAATTAGTTATATTATATTAATATTAAGCTAAACTAATATTATAATAATAGTATATTATTAAATAAAGTATATAAGTTTACTTTTCCTTAGGTTAAACTTTAAACTTAATTTTTAAAATTACTCTTAATAAATTAACTATATAGCTTTAAGGTAAATTTATATTTTCTTTATTATTTATTTATATACTAATATATATATATTATTAAAAAATCCTATAATAAGTATAAATTATATTAATTAAAGCTTAGTATATAATAAAGTAATATAAAGTAAAAAAGGAATAAAAGAGATTAATAACCCTTATAATACCTTTATAATTATAAATAAAAGGCTTATAAATTTACTATTTAAAAAAATTAGCTATATATTTAATAGTAAAGAAGTGGGTTTATATTATTATTTAAATAAAAATATTAATAATAATAAAGATATAAAATAACTATTTATAATAAATAGTATTAAAAGCTATTAATATATTTAGCTAAAGTAGTAATATAATACTACTATAATACTATACTATTTATATTAATTTTATTTAAATACTTAATATAATTTTAATTAATTTATTTACTCTATTACTTATTTATAAGTTAGGTAATACTTTACTTAACTTAGCTATAAAGGTAAGCTAACTTATTACTATTATTTTTAATACCTTTTTAATAATATTAAGAAGTAAAATTAAGCACTAAGCTTTTACCTTTTATTACCTTTTTAAGGTTTTACTTTATTTATAAAGAATAATTACTTTTATGTTTTAAAATAAAGCTAAGTAATAGCTAATATAATAATATATATTTAGTAAGTATATAAAGGTTTTAGCTAAAGGCTTATTATATACTTTAAGATAGCTAGCTAAAAGCTTATTAAGTTTAAGTGCTTTTTAACTTACTAAGCTTTTAATAATACTATAGATTTTATTAATATTAAAGTAGTTTCTTATTAAAAATATAATTATTATTATTATTACGCTAGGAGGCCTGTGAGGCCTCTATCTAGTACTCCTACTTTCTAAATTATATAGAAAAAACCCTAGAATAGGGGGGAAAACCTATATATATTATTTAGTTATCTACTTACTTAGGCCTATATAGGGCTTATAGTAGTCCCTATTATAAAATATAGATACACTACCTATTAAGCTATATAGCTATAATTACTAAAAAAAGTAAGTATAATTAGTTTAAATTTAAAGAAGAGGGTAAGTTTAGTTTAAAGTAAGGTTAAAGCTAGGATAGTTTTAAGGTAGTAATAGTAAGTAAAAGTTAGAATATTATAGTTAGGGAGTTATAGTATATATATATAGAAGTAGTAATATAATAATAGTATATAATTTGATAAATAATTAGTAATAGTTTTAGGGTTAAAATAAGCTAATATTAGGGCTAAGTAAGGCTTAGGGGGCAGTAAGGGTTACTTAATATACTATATTAATATAACTTAATATAATATAGCTATAACACTAGCTAACCTTATATATTCATACTATAATAAGAATATAAAGAGGGTAGTTAGGTACTATTAATACTTATATTATTATTAAGGGGGTATTAATATAGATTTTAATATTTTAATAAAAAGTTACTTTAATAGTTATAATAGCTAGCTAGTAACTATATAGCTAAATTAGTAGTTATATAAAGGGGGGTTAGTAATAACTATAAAAAAAAATAGTTTTTTTATACTTTTTTCCTTTTTTTTCTTTTTATTATAATTAAAGCTTTTAAGATAAGTTATTCTTTTTTTAATACTTTAGTAAAGGTAGCTTAGTATACCTCTTATTATATAGTATTAGGTTTAGCTTAGGTTTATTAACTGTTGGTATTCCTTAGGATACTAGTGATTCTCTAAGGAATACTAGGTGGATCTGAGACTCAGTGACACAACATAGGGTCTAGGAAGG
>SRPW01000888.1:0-14516 GCA_018360225.1 Claviceps pusilla | reverse complement strand
AAAAAAAAAAAGAGAGAGAGAGAGAGAGGAAAGAAGGCGCGCACAAAACAACAGCTAATTGTTGCTACCAAGGAATCATCGAGAACTTGCAGCATCTATACAACGAGTTATACAACTACAAGGCGCCACCGCTCGTCCATCCGAGTCTCGACCAGCTTAAACCCAGCAAGAAATCGTCCATCTTTTCATCCCTCTTCGGCAAGAGCAGCGCGGCCGAGTCGGCGATTGGCAAGAAGATTCCCGAGAATCTCCCCCGCGGGCTGTACCTGTATGGCGACGTCGGGAGCGGCAAGACGATGCTCATGGACCTGTTCTACGACACGCTTCCCCGGTCGGTGCAGACCAAGACGCGAATACACTTTCACAACTTCATGCAGGATGTGCACAAGCGGTTGCACAAGTTGAAGATGGAGCACGGCACTGACGTTGATGCGGTGCCCTTTGTGGCGGCGGATATTGCCGAGCATGGAAATGTGCTGTGCTTTGATGAATTTCAGTGTACGGATGTGGCTGATGCGATGATTCTGCGAAGGTATATAACTATTCTTTTTTTTTTCTTTTTTTTTTTCTTTTTTTTGGTGGTGTATGGACCCCGAAGAACTTGATGACGGACCCTAATTCGAGCGAGCAAAAGTCTGAAATCTGACGCAAATCTAGACTACTAGAATGCCTCATGTCTCATGGAGTCGTCCTGGTGACGACGTCGAATCGACACCCCGACGACCTGTACAAAAACGGCATCCAGCGCGAGTCCTTTATCCCAGCGATCAAGCTGCTCAAGAGCCGGCTCCACGTCATCAACCTCGACTCCCCGACGGATTATCGCAAGATCCCCCGGCCCCCCTCGGGAGTCTACCACACCCCGCTGGACGGGCACGCGAAAACCCACGCCGAAAAATGGTTTCGCTTCCTCGGAGACCCCGACGACAAGGACAGCCCGGCGACGGCGTCGCCCCGATCCGAGACGCAGAGAGTCTGGGGCCGGGAAATCTACGTGCCGCGCGTGAGCGGCCGGTGCGCATGGTTCACGTTTGACGAGCTCATCCGCCAGCCCAAATCCGCAGCCGATTACCTGGAGCTGGTGCGGGCCTATGACGCCTTCATCGTGACCGACGTACCCGGCATGACGATCCGGGAGCGCGACCTGGCGCGGCGGTTCATCACCTTTATTGACGCCGTGTACGAGGGCAACGCGAAGCTGGTTCTCACGACGGAGAAGCCCCTCACGGAGCTGTTTGTGTCGCGGGACGAAATCGCAGAGTCTCTGCTCATGGACATGGACCAGCATCCTCGGCAGGCAAAGGCAAACACGGACCCCGTCTCCGTGGCCAAGGACTTTCTGGAAGACGAGGAAACGCAGGCGGAGCAGCTCAAGGGTTCCAACCTGTTTGCTGGAGAGGAGGAGGCATTTGCGTTTGCTCGAGCGCTCAGTCGTCTCAAGCACATGGAGAGCAGGGAATGGGTCGAACGAGGCATGGGGCTCGAGGACCAGGGCGGGAAGCAGGACAGGGATAACTGGTCCAAGACGAGGAGTCGGCAAATGGAAGACTCGATGTAGGGGAGGTAAAGAGTACGCCAAGTAATATTGCTTACGGCAGCCGAAGCCTTTTGACTTGGAAAAGCAGGGGTATACTGATCTTTTAGAGACGTCGTTTAGAAATATCCTACGGTGGAATACCATGTACGGGAAGGAATTTGGCGGTGATTTTTTTTTTTCTCTTTCTTTGTTTCTTTTGTGTCTTATTTCCCTTCTTTGTCATGTCATTTTGTTTTCTGGAAAAACAGGGCATGTACTAGCATTCATGGGGGTCACGGCACATAAACGAGTGAACCTGTGTGGCATTATTTCAGATATCGAGTCATAGAGGTAGATGCATAGAAATGGCGCACCGTTTTGGTCAACGTTTTTGTTTATCTTGGTATTTTGGTACCTAAGAAGGTACCTACTTGACTGAAACCAAAGAAAAGAGAGAGTCAAAACACAGTCCGATCCCTGGACTGGAAGAGGGATTTCCTCGACACAAAGGAGCAAAGGAGCGCCGATTGCGACTGTCCATACCGTTATATACATGCCATCATGATAGCAGGGAACATGGCGTCGATAAACGAGTGATATCGTCAGGGAAGTGGGCGATAAGAGGCCTCGGGCCGTAAAATGCATCCCTCCCGCTGTCCTATATTTGGGAAAAGCCGGGTGAATTGGCTTGCATGTGTTTCTTTGGGGTACTCGTAGACCTACTTAGTTTTAGTGGAACACTAAGTAGGTCTACGAGTACAAAATAAAAAGAAAAAGAAAAAAGAAAGAAACAAGGGCGGGGAAAGAGAGAGGCATGCAGCGGGGGCAGTAAGTATGCAGTATGTACAGGCATAGGTGGGAACATGGGAAAAATATAGAAACATATAACAGGCATATGCATATAATAGAACCGGTTGCGTTTTGAATATTTCTGGTTCCGTTCCTATAGCACGACGGGACATAATGTGATTATCTGGCGTGTTATTCCTGCACGTGTTCCACGCGTGGCCGGTTGGTGGACGCGTGCATGGTGACGCGTATGCAGGTGCCGGGGACTCTGGTCGGTGGTGGTCTGGGAGGAACGAAGCAAAGTAGGGCGGGAAACCTAAAAGCGAAAGCGGAGCCTTTTGTGCAGGCTTTTCCGAATGTGACCATGACGCCATGACGTCGGTCGAGAGAGACATGTCGGTGTGGCTCTCTCTAATTACGCTTGCTTGGGCTGGCGCACAAGCAGTCGCCGCGCTGGCTGTGCCAGGCAAAAGGGGTCCGTTCCTGGGTCTGGTTACTTGGATCTATTCTTGGAGGCGGAATGTGAAGTGCCCGTTGGTCGAGCGGTGGTGGTCTGGTGTCTGGTGTTTCCTGGTCAAGCATCGATGGATCCAATACCAACATATTTCGAAAAAAATACATTATTATCCATTATTACGTCGCCCGCACACTGCGCGGCAGCCCAGTTGCACGCAGAGTACTATTGTACAATTCTTCTGCTCCCACCCTCGCAGGCTCGCAGCGGCGTCACCCCGGAGGACGAGGATGAAATCCAATCAAAACCCATTGCATGCTTCCTGCCAAAGCGTGATCAAAAGTGTCTTTGTCATGTTGCACCGAGAGCAACGCACGCGCTCATCAAGGAAAGCATGGCGAACTCCCCTTCCCTGAGCACGCAGCACCATCAGAGACGGTGGGCACTGTTGGCAGTCTGTCGTGCAGGTGGCTTGCTGCACAGTGTCGTCTGGTGGCATCAACGATACGCCCGGCGACGTTGAACGAGTTGGGGCAAGAGTCAATCATGACGATGGGAGAGGAGGGGTCGTCGCCGCCGTTGATGCAGCCACAGACCAGACCACTGTTAACATCATTATCATTGAACGTGGAACCTGGCCCAACGGCTGTAGGGGCGGGGAGCGGGAAGGAGCGATGGAGCGGTTACCGTTCCTGACTAGCAGCGTTTGTTTGCGCAGGTGTCACGCCCGCGGGCCAATGAGAACGGGGCCTGCCTCGGCTTTTGCTGCTGTGCCTCTGCTGGTTGGCCGGGCCCCGTTCCTGTGTGTCCCCCGGCATCCCCTGCGTCAGACGCAATCCATGTTCCCTGCCTGGGCGTGCCTTGGACCGCCCATTTTCTGCTTGGCTCGCACCGCCCAGTAGACCAGACCAGAAGTTTCAATGTTTCAATTGGTCGAAATATTCAATTGCTGGCTGCCGCTTTGCCTCCATGTCGATCGCTGACCCGGACGGTTGTCGGGTGAGAGGGGATGCGTTGATGGATTCAAGTCTGGTATCTCAAGTCTGATGTCTTTGCACTTTTCTTCAGACAACTGTGCATGCGCTTTTGGATCATGGATGCTTCTTCGGTCCTTTGCTCCTCGTCTCACGACCCGGCTGGCACAGGAAAGCAGCAAAGCAGCGAAACAGCATTCTGAAAGCGGGCGGGGTCGGGTGGTTGGTTGGGTCTGGTAGGTGCATGGGTGGTCGGGAAGAAAGGGTGGTGGGGGTGGGGCGCGCACAGCACACGCGCTAGTCCAGGCAAGGATTTGATCGTCCCGTTGTGGTCCCGGTAACCCCCCCCTTTTGCCCCTTGTTTCCCCTTGTTTCCCTGCACATCTCTGCTAGCTCTGGAGTCTGCACCCTGTCCAAGGCCCAAGCCCAGGCACGGCCGGACCGCCGCACCGCCGCACCGCACTGCGCAGTGCAACGACGGGCAACCAGATGCCAGATGGCAAACCAGACTGCAGATCAACAACCAGTTGACGGCCTGCAGGCGCACGACGGTCTGAGTTGCGCAGCTGGACGGGACCAGACAGACAGACAGCTGACACATCTGGCACATCTGGCACAGCTGGCACAGCTGGCACAGCTGCCACCGCCAAAGGCCCTTTCCACGTTGAGCCTGGCCCGTCTTGTCCGCCCGCCCAGCCATAGCCATAGCCATGGCAGATCAGCCATCATATTCCCGGATGCCCGCTTTCTCCCGTCTCAATCCTCGCTCCCTCGTCCTCCCTCCTCTTCTGCGACATTGTCAACTCGTGTTCTCCATATGCCGCACCACATCTTGGTTTGTCTGCACGCGTTCCTGATAGCTTCATGAGCGGCTGCTGCTGAGCTCCAGCCCGTTCGTTCCATTCTTTGGCGCTGCCTTTGACAATCTCGTTCGCTCTCTTTCCAATCGCCCTGGACTGCCACCAAAAAAGAAAAAGAAAAAAGAAAAAAGAAAAAAGAAAAAACCACGCAAACCACGCAAACCGCCCCGTATCTGACATCTGAGCCAAACGACTTGATTCTCCTGCAACTGCACCACGTTTGCCAACCCGGCCCTGAAAGACTAACCCTTCCTTCACTTCGGCCCATCTGCGACCTACATTGGCCATCATTATTCGGCATCTGGCATCTCCTGTTTTGCCATTTTATTTTTATTTTTTTATTCATTCTTGAGTCCTTGCTGAAGCCACAGTAAGACATTCACCAATTGCTCACGGCAACAAAACGCTCTTCAGTCGATAGTCCGCTCGGCACATTTCTCGCCTCCCTCGGACCCAACCACCCTCACATTCCAGTCCAATTCGTCAACCACCGGCTTTTCCTTACCCTCTTTAGCTGCAAAACAAATATATCCCTGGTAGCACTATCTTTTTGCTAGTTCCCGTCGAGCTTTTCAAAATCTTCACCCTTCATACACGACCAAACATGCTTCACCCACATCGACATCATCACGACGTTGCTCGTGGCATCATCGACAAGATGGAAGAAATATTACACAAGCCATTCGCTGAGAAGCGTGCGAGTCACGAAAACGAAGAGAACGAGAGCGAAGATGGAGGTAATGGCGACATCCGATTATTTTGTTCATGTTTTGTTTTGTTCTGTGTTTTTTGTTTGCTCATCTCGTTTTCCAACCTCGCTACACTACACTTGGGCAGCTGCAAGTCCATGCATCATGCATCGCGCCTTGGCAGAGCTTCCGTTTGGGCATCAGCTAACGTCACCGCGTAGGTAGTGAAGCTGTCATCATTCACACTGTCTACAAAACCTTGTCGCCTACCTTTTCGGGCCCCGTTGCTGGCTATTCGACATTGTTGGAAGGTCCCGCTCCGGAAGCGACGCCGGCCACAGAACCGACACACATACAAGCAGTGACGCCAATAGCCAAGGCGGCAACAAAGACGTCTGGTCAATCCCCCAGCCCAAGCTCAAGCTCCCCCGTTCCCACAGCCATTCGTCGGCCTTTGACCGCTTCGGGCCTCGACACTATTCTGGCAGAAGCCACCGGAAAGCCCAAGTCGCCAAGCATGGACCTTGGCGTCCCGACAGCTATACTGGGAACTGTCCCGACTGATACATCCACGAGCCAGTCGTCGACGCCTCAAGACAGCAGCAACGAGACCAGTGTGGGAACCAAGGCCGGTATTGCCTTTGGCGTCCTCGGAGGTGTCCTGGTTGTCGGCCTCATTGCCTATCTTCTGTTCAGCCATCGCCGCAGACAGGCTCTTAACGCCCGCCTATCGGCAGATAACGAGAAGTACCCAAGTAATGGACGACCCTTTGAAACAATGACCATTCGGAGCGACCCCCATGCACCGCGTATCAGCCTCCGGCCCGTCACCCAGTTTCTTCCGGCTTGGGGTCTTGATAAGCGCGCAAGCAAGGGAGCTGGCGCTGCGCCTGCACCTCCAGCTGCTCCCATCAAGTCAAACGGTCAGAACAACACGCAGAATAACCCTCAGAATAGTGCTCAGAACAGTGCTCAGGTCAACGGCATGCGGGATCGTTCTGCTACAAGCCAGAGCACACATGTGGGAAATCCCTTTGGCAGTCAGGCTGAGCGTGTCCTGGAGCCAACAATTCCAGAACATGGCAAACTTCCACCATCAGATCCTTTTACGGCCGCCGGCCCTGCCATTGCTACAGATGCTGGCACCGCCGGCGCGTTGGCACGGAAAACCTCTATGCGAAATGGCGGACCAAGACCCCTCGACCTCACACTCGCCCCCGCCACTGCACCGATACCCGCCAGTCCTGCGGATACGGAATTTAGTATGACCTCTCTCAGCCCAAGTTCGGCAGTATCGCAGTCCAAAGGCGCGGCAGCTATTGCTGCGGCTGGAGGCCCTCACAACTCGAATGTTCACCGAGTTCAACTGGACTTTAAGCCTTCATTAGAGGATGAGATGGAAATGAAGGCCGGTGAGCTTGTGCGGCTATTGCACGAGTATGATGATGGATGGGTAAGTCATTCATTTATTTCATGTCACAAACACTGGACAAAGTGTGTTGGAAAAAAAAAAGAAAATCGACAATCCGCTCACAATCTTCGTTTAGGCCCTATGCATCCGTCTAGACAGGTCTCAACAAGGTGTTGTTCCTCGAACTTGCTTGTCCACGCGACCTGTCAAACCAAGGTCTCCTGAAGGCGGTCCTCGACCAGGTCCTCCCGTGAACCCGAGCGGTCAGTTTCCGAGAGGCCTCCCAGGGAGGCCAATGACGCCTCAAGGTAGATCTATGACTTCTCAGAGCATGCCTCAAGTTAGACCCATGACTTCTCAAGGCTTGCCTCAAGGTAGACCCATGACTCCTCAAAACGTGCCTCAAGGTCCGCCTCGAACGGGCCTGAGCGGAACAGCGTCGCGGCCCATAAGTCCACTTGGACCTTCTCAAAGTCCCGGGCCTCGATGTAACGAACCCTCCCCAGAAGTCCCAGCAAGCCGACCAAAAACCCCAATGGGCAGCGCGACTCGACGACTCGACCACGTGCCCGGCGCACCTCCCACAAACCAAGCTGGCTCACCTCCTAGCGGCCCTCCCAGCACTCTACCGCCGGAACCTATTGTCAGGAAACCAATTCCAGGCCAGGCTTACTGAGTCAGAATTCTTGGCTGAATTTATTTCAGATGAGAAGAAAATGTCCATTGATGACAAATTTCGCTTCAGAACATGAAGGACCATTTACATATACTAAAAAAAAAAAACCTAACGGCGTTTTTCTTTTTACACTGGAACGGCTGATGGGTAAAAGCCAAAATTATCGGATTTTGTTTGTTTTTTTTGTTCTTATTTTCTTGTCATGATGACGGTGGCAAAGGCTCTCTGTGCTTGATGCTCTCAGGGTCTATCCAGCCTCAAGTTTATATCTACTTGTGCAACAGCTGTGAAGCTACTCGCAATTTCTTTCGTACTCTCTCTTATTTCATCTTTCTCCTATTCTCCCCCCTTTTCTCTTCTTCTTCTTCCCATTTTCTTTTTAGCCAGATATTCATCTATCTTTTCATTTCCCCTTGCGCTGGTTCCCACGAAAGTGGACCCGCAGGCGCTGACATGTGTCCCCCTTTTTTGTTTCTGTTGATGTCGATGTAAGTTCTTACACATAGTTGGGTGATATACGTGTCACCTGGCGAGTGATTGAAACAAGATGCTGGTGTTGGTTCATCTACTCGGGGCAGAACGCTGGCTCGATTTCTGGAAGCTGTTCATGGAGAAAAACGACTTTAGTGGTGCAGAGGAGTTGCGAGAGGTTCGGAAGATGGCTTTGGCGCGCAGAGTGCTGTTTGGTTTTTCATGGAGCTTTCATGGAGACGAATATTGGCCTCAAGGCACGTGGGTTATGGGAGTATTGTATCAAAGTCATTGGTGTTGTATTTTGAAAAGAAAATGATTAAGTTTTTTTTTTTTTAAAAAAAAAAACGAACAGGAGAGCGGGATGCGAATTGAGGCTATTCTTTCCAAATATGAACCAGAACTTGATGAACGTGATGACTGGGCCATTGTGATGTGATTGATTGTGTGGTATGGCAGGTCATGATGAGCTAGGAATTAATCCATGTCTGCAACTGCCCGCCCTGCGTCGTGATTCCAGGACACCAGCCTGTCAGATGTTTACGTCATGCGTGTCTGTGAGATGACTCCTGTCTGTAATTGGATTCTTCCACGCTTCAGCCGAACATGTTGACGCCAGGGGCAGATATGAGTCTGCGTCGCTGGACGTGTTTGTCTCATGACTCGGTACGGGAGGAGTGGCTACGCTGGTCACGGTGATTAGCAGTGCCACGTATACTGTCTTTTTTTTTTTTTTTTTTTTTTTTTTTTTAAAGAAATGTAACAAACGTCACTCAGCTTTTTCTAAAGAAAAATATGAAGAGTATTTTTATAGTTTATGTTCTTGAAAAGTTTATCAGCTTATGTATTAGTTTCGTAATTAAGGAAAAACCTGCTACTATACTAGAAGCTATTGATAATCATATAGCTGAATAGTCTGAGTGAGAATAGATGCACTGTTCATCATCAGGCAAAGCGGAGTTTTGGCCGATGAAGCGAACACGTTGTGCGAAAAAGGCAGGCAAGTCAAGGAGGGGCGCAAGTTCCCGAGGCCGTCCTGTGAGGACTCACTTTTGAATGATGTTGTTTGCTTTGCACAGAGTACGCTGCGACTTGGTCATGAGAATCTGGAGCAACTTGGTGTTGAAAGTATTGGCATTACAAACGGGACAAGGAGGCTGGTGTGTAGCAGCGGTTTAGAGGAAGCAATACTAGCTGAAGAAGTTCATAGAAAGAGGAAACCCAGCTTGCAAAAAAAGCTCACAAGAAGAGAAAAGAACAGCTCGGGAAGAAGGTAACGAAAAAGGGAAAAAGAAAATAGTTAGTAAAGAAGCTTTATCAGAAGGGCGGAAAAAAGCTAGCGAAGGGAATAAAATGAGGGGAAAACGGCTAGCGAAGAAGGTGTGAAATGGGGGGGGGGGGGATGAGTAGTAGAAAGTGTACTAAAAAAGAGAAGAAAATATCTTAGGAAGAAGAAGGTTACAATACCTCATAAAGAAAAAAAAGGGAGGGGGGGGGATAGCGGTAAAAGAGGTCATAAAGAAGGGAAAATATGAGGGCACACCGGCGTCAGCGTGGCTGGGCGTGTCTGATTAATGACTTAGTAGTTTAGTCACGTTGGTTGTGAGGTTCCTAAATCTCGATGACTCTATGCCGGCCGATGCTATCGCCATTCTAGGCGCAGGGACGCCGTCGGATGTCCTCATCCTAGCTTCTTCGCGAGCTGCTTTCGCCTCTTTTCGTGCTTCTATGTTTTTTATACTACACTGATATAAGGCAGGACTTTACAACCCCATTACTGTATTAATTAAAGAAAGAACTAAATAATATAAGAAAAGCTATCCAAGTACATATACTATAAGTTCTCTCTTAAATAGGGAAGCTTCTCTTTTTGTTCCTTTCCTGCACCTTTACACCATGACCCAAAACGCAGGCAAAGCTCCGCGTTCCCTGATTTAAGCGTGGCTGAATGGAGAAGTAGGGCTGTTTTAGCATCTATGGCTCCTTTGAATTGCATACCATATGTTTTCTACTTTATGTCGTAATCATATTCTCACTCCTTTGCTCCCCATTTCGTTAGACCTTGCTTAGACTGAAGCACAATGGCTTCAGGTGCTCCCCAGCATTCCGCCATACAATCCGAGTAGAAAACGTTCCAGAACCGCTGCGTGTTCTTTCGTGGATCTACCAACGAATACGCATTCCCCATTACTCATCGAAAACTTCGTATCTATAGGGTTAAATATAGAAATGTGTTAAAGCACGCATGCCACCCCGCCGCGCACGCGAGAGCCCGTAATTGTTGTTTAGAAAGAACGTAACCCCCTCCTAGCGTGAACTTAGGTTCATGTAAGCACTTAGCTTTGTTCTATGCCATTGTTCTATATTCTTCTTGATGAATCCAGACCTTGCGCCTACGTCCTGATTATTGGTCTTGACAAACGGCGAGCACAGCTTGCTATTGTCGTTTGTAGGCTTAGGCATGAGGAATGAAGCATGGAGAACTATGTTCTCGGAGTATTTATCTCTGTTATAAGCTGTGAAAATATAATGGCGTCAAACTACATCCTCTCAGTGCCCATTTTCCTTGTTCGTCGTGAGATGTGTAGTCTCGTTGCTGTGAGTTTTACGATCCGCTGTCCATTAACCAGGGTTGCGAATCAAAGATGGAGCAGCTTTGGTATGATTTGGCGGCTTAGGCTATACATGGAGGTGGTTGTTCCTATCGCTGTACTATTCATCAAGGTTATCTACTGATTTCATTTGACCTAAAACATACAACGTAACGCAAATAACCCACTCTATGCGCGTAGCAGCACCACCCTGTTCATACCGAGAAGGGTCCACGCTTGTCCGCACCCATCATTCTTCAATGGCGCACAAAAAGTCCTCTAGACTGCTCGTATACGCTGTTCGCGAAATGCGTGTCGGTGCAGAGGTGGAGTGTGGTGTTTCGTGGCATGACGGAGATGGGATGTAGGAGTTGCTTGTGCGTTGGAAGGGGTGGGTGATTTGGTGGGTTTTGTGTGTGTTGAGGGTTTGGGAGTAAGGAGTAGGGAAAAGTAGAGATCAGAAAAAAAGAAATCAGAAAAGAAGAACAAGGAAATAGGCAATAAGGCAATAAGGCAATAAGAGAACTTGAAAATGAGAATGAGAAATTAAGGAAATCCGGACATAAGGAATATGGAATGAAGAAGAAAATGAGAGTTTGAAAAACAAGCACAACAGCCCACGTATTTCCAAGTCATCACCACCCCTGGCCTCAGAGCAAGCCTACAGATATTTCATTCAGTCGCAGAATCACCACCGCCTTCAGAGTCTCATCGGTGCAACCTCTATTTCGAAATCCAAGCCATTGACGCCGCTGAAAGCCCTGTCATTGCATGAACAGATGGTCAACTTTGGCCTTCAACCCCACGAGCGGCTAGAGACATGAACTATAGATAAAGATATAAAGAGACGGATACCTGATTTTTGAAATCTACTTCAAGACAAGCCATGGATTAAAGATGAAAATACAATTACCCGCCACGCAAGCATCTCATCCCCCTCCGCGTCGCAACAAAGGGTGAAGAATAACAAAAAGAAATCAAATTAAAAACTTGCCCCCACACCCACCGCAAGCTTCTCCCAGTGATTCTACCACGGCCCCTGGGTCAATGTGCTCGGTGGCGATGCGCGACAATTCGGAAATATTTAGACAGCGGAGGTCGCAGACGGAGCAAATTCGGGATATTCCTGGCGCCAGGATGGCGAGGCCGGTGGCGGCGCAAGTTGCTGGGACATGTTAGTTTTGAAGGGGCTATTATTTTGTGCTTGTATTTGATTTTCCTTGCTTCTTGTTTGAAGACCATGTGGTATAGGAGAGGGTATTCTTTTCTTTTCTTTTCTCTTCTTTTCTTTTCTTTTCTCTTCTTTCCTTTTCTTTTCTCTTCTCTTCTTTTCTTTTCTCTTCTCTTCTTTTCTTTTCTTTTCTCTTCTCTTCTTTTCTTTTCTCTTCTCTTCTTTTCTTTGCTTTGAAAGCAAATCCTTGGCACAGCAGATTGGGTAGGACATACCGAAAGAGTGACCCTTCTCGCAAGTCGCTTCGTTGCCGAGCGTGACGAGACCGGTACTGCAAAAGACACAGGTCTGTCTGGGAATGACAGACTTGAACTGCCTTCTCAGGGGCGTTTCTTGGAAAATAGACCGGTCCGACTTTCCAGACAGCGAGGTGGGCATCTCGAGAATGTTTCCGTACATGGCCTCCCAGACTGTGCCTTCTGTTGTCAGGGACGTCGAGGTCGAGGCGGATTTCGATGTGGTGGCGGTGGGAATCGTCGTCGACGCCATCGGGTCGTCGTCGTGTGTCGGCCACGAGAAGAGGACTCTGGACCGGGGCCGTCGGTCGGCATGCTGTGTGACGTGCTTGGACAGGAGAGTGGCGATGCAGCCGTCTCCGGGCGAGGCGGCCATGCCCCAGAGGCGGAAGCGATGGGGGTAGACCTTGGAGAGGTGGTCCTCCTTGGGCATCATGGTCATGTCGACTTCCGGCTCGTCGAATTCGGAGTCGGTGTCGGATTCGGAGTCGATGCCGCCGAGGGCTTCGACTCGTGATACTTGGCGGCTGACGGCGCGATGGACGCGCTCGGCCCATTGGGGGAGTTTGTCCTGCGAGGGGAGATTGGTCTGGTACCAATCTTGGTTGGTTGGGGTGGCGGAGAGGCGGATGAGGGAATAGAGTGGCTCGGGAGGTTTATTGGATGGGTCGGGCTGATGAATGATGAGATCTGTGCGTGGATGTCAGAGGATTGTCCTGACCAGAGTAAGACGATGGGTATATATATATAATGAGACTGAAACTTGCCGCTTATAGGATTGGTAGACAACTCCTCGGGTACGGGATACCGCGTGAGGCAGTCGTCCGACGAGTGTGACGACGTGAGAGGGCCTGGATTCGCACAGAGATCGACTTGGAAGGGCTTGACTACAAAGGGCGTCGCAATGATGCCACGAGCTAGTTGTGAGTCACCCTCCTGCCAGATCTACAGAATGCATTTGGTTCAGCGCTTGTGGGGAGGAAGAAGAAGATTGAAAGAAGAAAAGAGCAAACTGGAACGCACATGATTCTCCCACTCGACAAACGCATCCGCCGAAAGAAACGTGCAGATAGACACGGAATCGGCCGTTTCAACCCGCACAACGGGTTCCTGTCCTCGCAGCCACGCGCCCTGAATAGTCACTCTCCTGAACCCGACGTAGTTTCTCGTCACATAGGCTATGGTGGCCGTGCGAAACTCGGTTGTGACAAGCCAGGGACTCCATTTCAGACAGAATGCGCCGCCACTGGGAACAAAGTCGGCGTCTTCAACGTCGGCCATCTACCCCGAGAGCAGTCCTGTTAGTCGTTGTCGTCCGCACAGGTCTGTCTTTGATGATGAAGAGGAGAGAGGAAAAGAAGAGAAGAAGAAGAAGAAGAAGGGAAAGAAGGGAAAGGGGAAGGGGAAGGGAAAATAAAAAGGAGGAGAAAGGCCAAAATAAAAACAAAGAACACACAACGAAAAGCTGAGCAGGGAATACTCACATGATGCGGACCGTTGCCATCGAAGCGGCCAACCTCGAATATTTCCCATCCCGACTCCTCACCCGTCTCGCCGACCCTGTTGATAAACTGCACCGCCATAATGACCACCTCCCGCTCATCATTCACGTACGCGAGCAACGCCCTCCCCGAGCCGACCTCCTTGGCCCACGACAACGACACAATCCGCTCGTCCATGTTCCGAAAGCCACAGGCGCTCTCCCCATCCGGGATGGGCAACCCGGCGCCCAGCCCCCAGAGAAGCTTCCAGTGCTTGAAGGTGCGGGAGCGCAGCGTCGACGCCATGGACGGCCGGCCGTCGATGTGCTCGCCCATGGCGACGACGCTCCCGGACGTGGTCAAGATGCTCAGCACGGGGCGCAGATTCCGGCCCAGCCCGTTGGGCGACCATTCCACCCGGAGAGTCTGTCCCAGCGAAGAGCCCGACTTGGTTGCCTCTGCGTTGCCGACTCCCCTGAAGACGACGGACTCGTTGGGCCCGGCGGCCGGCAGATTCACGCCGGCAAAGGCGCACAAGGGCCCGTTGATGGCCGGATCCGGCCGGATGATGCCGCTCGTCGTGAGCGTCAGGGCAAACTGCGGCTGGAAGGCGTCCTCGTCGGCCGCGTCGTCGGCAGAGCCGCTCGCGGGTCGTGGATACTCGGGCAGGAAGATGTGAATGCTGTCCGTGGTGGCAATGGCCAGTTCCGCATCGCATGACCATGATATCGCCCGCGGCGCAATGGGTCGCGCTCGAAGGTCCAGAGGTTGTAACGGCCGCGCCTGGTTATTATTATTATTTATTTTTATTAATATTTTTGTCAAGGAAAAAAGATTGTCTTGCCTCGGTTTGTTGTCGACAAGGACAATCATCCCACATCCTGCCTCATGCCGCTCATCTTTGCCCACTCATGACGTAAAACCATCAAAGTGTGAAAAAAAAAAACTCACTTTTGAACGATCCATTATTATGATTTTATTCTTGGTTCAGATCCGCAAGATGCACCCCGTGGTAGCACCACTTGATTTCCATTACACAATCGTTTACTTCTACAGAGGCGCCATCGGAGGTACATGACGACACTTGTTCCTGCGTCGTGGTTGCGAAACCCACGCGAAGCATGGTTTTTTTTTTTT
>SRPW01000887.1:0-14532 GCA_018360225.1 Claviceps pusilla | reverse complement strand
TTTTTTTTTTTTTTTTTTCTGTTGTTGTTATTGAACAAGACGCGGAGATCATCATGGCATGTAATTTACGGTGAATATCACGCAGGGTCAATAACTAGGCACTAATATATGCTACTTGGATGTATACATGGCAGCATGCACATCTGCTCATCGTGACAACTGGCGGCGCCAGAAAGTTGAGCATGCCGCACCACATCGGAGCGGAAAAACCGCCACCCGCGCCAAACCGTGCCGACACGGCCCCGACTTCCAAACCTCGCAACGCCTGCATCGCGTGCCCAAGGTCCTCCTCGTCCCTTCAAAAGCAACGCACTGCATCGCACCGAACCTACCTCTGCAAATGTCCTCTATATTCGCCATCGGAGCCGGCGCAGCCGTCGCTGCCTTTCTCGTACGTCTGCGCCAACATCATCCGTCCATCGTTTCTTTATGCCCGGAGCCTTTGAAAAAGATGAAACAGGAGAAAAAAAAAGGCAACTGACTCTCCTTGACAGGGCCGAGCTGGTCTCGTCGCATGGCGCCGCTCTCGAGGCGGCGTGGGAGCCATGGGCAAGGCATTCTACAAGGGCGGGTTCGAGCCCAAGATGACCAAGAAGGAGGCTTCGCTGATTCTGTCGCTGAGGTATGTTCCCCCCGCGGTCTTTTTTTTCTCTCTCTCTCTCTCAATGCCCGTGGCTTGGGTTCTTCGAATACAATTACTGCTGGGGAACCTCTGGCTTGGTTTCTTTGGTTACCCCTTCCACCACGTCAAATGATGAGCTGCTAGTCCGCGCCAATGCCCCGTGCTGACTCTATTTTGCCGCAGCGAACGCACCCTGACAAAGGACAAGGTGCGCAAGGCGCACCGGAACATCATGCTCATGAACCATCCCGATCGGGGGGGCAGTCCGTACCTAGCGACCAAGGTGAACGAGGCGAAGGAGCTGTTGGACAAGCAAGTCAGTTGAGGAGGTGGCGTTGGGTTGGAGAGGAGCGCTTCCTGATAGATCGACATGCTAAGAGGGGGACATCGGCAATAAAAACCACGACGATAACTGCTCAGGGATCTTGCCGAGGACGCGCGTGTACGATGGACGAGACGGATGTGGCTTTTTGATTTCATTTTTTGGGGGGTTACTTTTTTTTTTTTCGGGACCTCCCTCTTACGCTCTTTCTTTGCGGGCGAGACATGACATCTCTTGTACACTATGATTCACATAGCGATGGCGTTGCAGGGCTGTATTTGTGAGAAGGGGCAGAACATCAACGAAGCGTCTCGGAAGGGGGCCAAAAAAAAGGATGAATGGAGAATAGAAAAGAGCTATAGAGCAGCGAGATGGTGGATCTACATACGCTGGGATACTTTTCTCTCAGTCAACCCTGTCAGGCTTTACGATCGAGGATCCTCGGAGGCCAAAAGGACAAAAACAAAAATCTCTTCTCAAAACAGACATGTAAACTACTTTATAGACCAACAAACACAAATTTACCACAACTCATCGGCCTCGTCCTTGTTGTCGGTCTTGTTTCCAGTATCAAAGAGGCCGTGCTCCCCCGCCAGCTGAGCTCGACGACGAGTTTGCCCCTGGGGCATGGGCCCTTCCACGCCCATCGCTATCATGGCTCGTAGGGTGTACATGGCGTCGTTGCCCGCATTGTGCAAGTAGGAATACGGTATGCAGAGGTCGGACAGGACGCGCTGGAGCTTCCGCGCCTGCGTGCCTGCCTTCCAGGCCTGGTGGAGGATCTGTGTGTCGATGGCGCCGACTGAGTGCAGTGCCTGGGCGACATCGTAGCCTTCGCTGGCGAGATAGCGCACGTCGGAGTGTATGTCGTGGCCGACGAGGAAGACGTCTGTTTCGGGGTCGCGAGTATGCGATTCTAGGATGGTGCTTAGGGTGTGGATGAGGTCCCATTCGTTGGGGAAGGTACTTGAGCTGTGCAAATCGTTAGCCAGAAACACACTGAGGCGTGATATATATATATATATATATGTGTGTGTGTGTGTGTGAATGTGTGTGTGTGTATATATATGTATACATCATTAATACCAAAAAAAAAGAGATATTACAGGAAAGGAACCATCGAACCCAAATTGAAACATGTCAGGACATCCTTGCACATATCTGTGGTTTACGTGAGAAGCATATTGACGAACGACGAGATGGTGAGCCTCGATATGCTCCCACCAGAGGACGCCGCCGGGCCCTCCGTCCGTGCCGTGTATATTCCTCGTATCGAGTACCGCAATTCCGACTTCTGTCATTGACCGCGGTTCTTCCTCCAAGACTTCAATGTCGATGCTGACGAAGACGGCGGGCTTGGATCTTGTTGAAGCCCAGACCTGTCCTTGTTGTTCTTGTTGTTGTGCGGTTGATAGACCAAGACGAGCTTGTACCTTGTTCAGCATGTCGCTACTTTCTCTTCTCCTCTTCTCGGCCCGCTCGGCGGCCAGCCGGGCGCGCTGGTCGGCATCCGCAGGCTGGTACGCGAGGCAGGTCATGGCCGTTTGCCAGTTGGCCAGCCATGAATTTCGATCCTCCTCGCTCGCGGCGTCAAACGCCGCCGTGTCGTCGCTAACCTGCTGACCGTCGAGGAGGACTCGAGGCTTTTCCTGCGAGGGGCCTATATATCGGGGCCGTGGCGTGGAGCCCTGTCCGAATTTCAAAGTGAAATGTATCTCATTATCACCCTTGGGGATACACAGCCGAGTGCCGAGTTGGGCGTTGATCTCCTCTAGAAAACTGACAAACTGGACGGTAGGTACCAAGAGACATGATTGCTGTGCATCACCAGGGAAGCAAAGTTCAAAACTACAAAAAAATGTGTACACGTGTGGTTAACAATCGCCATCTGCCACTTCTTGCTTGGAAACCATGAGCACAGCTCGCACGACTTACAAGCGCCATGTTTTCCTCTCGCCGATGGCATCGAAGAAGGGCTTGGCCTTCGGTTTTTTTTTTTTTTGTCAGATCTCTACAACCCCTGTATCATGACGTTGTGGCTTGGCCCTGTGCGGACTTACTAATGGTCTATTTCGTTTTCCGATGAATTGATCGGGATATTGCTCGATTCTCTTGAAGGGGCAGAATGCAACGTTGGCCTCGAGCGAGTCACCTATGCATAGTGCGGAGTCGTCCAACGCCGGGTTCGCCGGCCCATCTGCCACAAGCTCTGTATGGATGGGAACAGCATCTCCACCCGACTTATCGAGTCCAAGATGCTGTTCTTGCCAGTCCGAGGAAGAAGGCGTCTTACCATGGCTGGTCTCGGGCTCGATTTTTGTGGGTATTCTGGACGGGTCGAGGGTGATTGTCTTGCCTAGGACCTCTTGGAGCTTGTCAAGCTGGGCTTGTAGTTGATTGTCGGACATGGTTGCGGGGTGAAAATTGTTCCGTGGCATCTCACCGGGCGATTATGGAATCAAGAATAAAATAAAAGAAACGAAACGAAAGAAAATCTTTAGTTGCAGTGACGCGGTTGGTAAGGCTGGCAACTTTTTAACATTTCGCAGGTTGCATGTTTCCTGACACTGTCGGGCAGCTGTCCTTGGGATGGATGCACTCCAGCGCACGCAGACGTCTGGCGGTCGGAGACGGGTCACTGCCGGGTGCGCCAGCTGACACGCATTTTCAAGTAATTGTCATCATTATTGTACAACTTTCTGTGTTTTTCTTCTCCCCTTTTCTTTCTGAAGGGAAACTTTGAAACACGATGTTCCTGTTCATGCGAGAAATGTACGACGTTACAACCTCGGATTTTGGGCTTCCTATCTCGATTTATAAAACTGGTACTACAGTCAGCCAGCCGCATCGCCCAGCTGGGAACGTAGCTTCCGTGGAACAACTCGAGAGGAAGACAGACGGAAAGAAAAACAGAGCCAGAAAAAAATTCTCTCACCTCTTCTGCTTCGACATGAGTCACATTTGACACCTCGGACTGAGTATTGTCAATCAGACCCAGTCTCGACCACCGCACCTTGAACCAGAAGTCTCTTCTGTCACCTCCGAGAGCCCCGGATAAGAGACCTTTCTTCAAGTCTCGGACAAATGTGTTGTACATTTCTGGTTCCTCCATTTCAACAAGTTCATCTCTCATCGCACCAAGGCATTCCATAGCCTGGGCGTATTTGCTGTCGCCAAAACTATCTGTTATGAAAGACCGCACAATGGCGCCCATCTGCTTGGACGCATCCTCGATTTCAATGATTTCGCAAGCGCTGTCTATCATCCGCTTGAAGTCTGGCACCGGATTCTCTGCTGACACCTTGGCCTTCTTGTCGCTGTCGCCCAGCAACGCGTCGACATCCAAGCCAGATATTGGCTTGACAGTCTCGCGATTTCGTCTTCCCTTGGCTTTCGGTGGCACTACTCAAGAATGAGTGCTTAATTCTGAATTTTCTTTTTTTCCAAATCTTTGAATCACGGACAAATGGATAAAACTCACCCTTCTTCACCTCAGCCACTCGAATTAGGGCGTCTATCTTCGATTGAGCCTTTTCAATAAGGTACTCTGGCGGGGCTGCATACTTCAACAAGGCCGCCGGAGTGGCAGGAATTGGCTTGTCCGGATGAGCTGCGCGCATTTTCACCGCGTTATTCACCCGATGGATGCTTGGATTAAATGTTTCGTCAATCGGTGCATATTCCGTGCGTTTCCTACTCCAGCATTAGCAATATCATTATTTCTTTTTTTTTTTTTTCATCCCCCGCTTCATGCTGCCATACCCATCATCGTCAACTTGATATTCTGAGAGATCCATCGAGTCAACATAGGCATTCATAGCATCGCTAAGTTCGTCTGACGGTAGTAGGCGATGCTTGGTCAATACCTGGCCGCTCACGGTGATGACTTTATCCAGTGGTGGAAATTCATATGTTCGCACATCCTCAGCAAATGGAAGAGGGACGTCAAATAAACAGTCGAACCCAACCTGAACATGCGGCACCAACAACACCAGCAACGGATCCTTTCCATCTTTGGTCACGATTCGAGCAACTGCATACGACTCAAGCTCGAGTAAGGCCCAGACCAGCGAAGATAGCGCCATCTCGGACTTGACATCATTTTTACTGGCATGGGTAACACAGGCTTCTCCCATGTTTAGAAAGTGTTCGTACTAGCACACGTCAACCTCGCCGCGTCCTCATCCGTGAAGTAATGCAACATTGAAAGCGCTCGCTCACCTTGTCCCGTAATACAAAGCCGACAATGGCGAAGCTCTTTTCGGTTTCTAGTTTCGTAATGTTATACTCGGATTCACTTATGTGAACGGCGGTGCGACCGTATTCATAACCCTTGGCCAGGGACTCGAATTCAACGTCGCGCTTGCCGCCAGGGGCATTCGGGTCGTTGACTCTGTACGTTCTCGCTTGTTTCACGGCCGAGAACTCGACGCCATCCATTGGGTCCTCAGCCAAGCCCTGCGTCGATTGTGTGGCGTGTTCTGACTTGACAACGACAGTGCTTGCTGCTAATGGGCGAGCAAAGTGTGTCTTGAAGTAGCGTTCTACGTAGATACACATGGCTGTCGGAAACTTTTCGGGATCACCGAGAACAAGCGGCCCTTCATACGTCTTGTAAGGCTTGACTGACTTGACTCGAGGAGTGTCAATTTCATGGATGGCTTCAGCAATGGTAGCGAACACGCCGTCTGTGCATTGTTGCGCAAGTTCCTTGAGTGTTTTTTCATTTTCAGCCTGGTCGTTGGGATGTTAGAGGATATGTAGATGAGAGAAAAAAGTGAAAAAAGTGAAAAAATAATAAAAATAATAAAAATAACGGAAATGGGTTTTTATGCCGTCCTTGAATTGTTACCTTGATCATGGGCTTGTCTTCCTCTTTGAATCCATATTGCGCGTCGTCAAAGTCTACGCCTCTTTTTATATTTCCCCCAAGAATTAGTCATACTACCATGAAAAGTCGAAAATAGCATTCTGCCCGAGCTTACAGAATCGTCAGCTGAATATTGGAGTCATTCATCTTCTTGGCAATGTCTCCGATATCATCAGCATCCAGCTCCCCCTGCCCATCCGTCACCAGCACAATCCGGCGGATCCACTTGAGCTTCTTGGTGAATGTATCCATCATGTCAATGGCCACCACAATTGCGGAAATGGCATCACCAGCTGACGTCCGGCTAGGTCGGACGGCGGACTGGAGAGCCCTCAAGCCCGACGTGGTGACATTGCTGAGCTCTTGGATGACAGAGATGTGCTCGTACCCATCCGCCTCCTGCAGCCGGTTTGCCGTTTCATCGGTGCGCAAGCCGACCACGCCGACACACAGTGTCTTGCGGTTCGCGGCTACGATGTCGGTAATTTTGTCCCATACGTAGCGCAGACTCCAATCCAGGTCTGACTCGTTGCGCCCTGAGTGCCGCTCCGCCATGGAGGCGCCCAGGTCCAAGATGAAGATGGTCGCTTCCTTGTCCGCCATCTCTGGGGATGAATAGGCCGCGAAGGGAAACGAAAAAAAAAAAAAGGCAACAAAACAAAGATATTTTCACACGGCCACAGAATAATTGTCTTATAGGAATCAAATTGAGATCGGCCCACTTTCCCTGCAAACAAGGTCCAGCTTGGATGGTTTAGAGACGATCCGCGTGCATGACCGAGCAGTGAGCACAGAAGAGCCAGGCAGAGCGTGGCTGCGACCAACGCGCCTGCGTCGCGTGGTCACGTGAACCATGCCACCTCGAGGCTCCCCCATTAGCAGCCTCTCAATGACCTCATTCACTCAGCTCGCTCTCCTCCAGGCGAACGAATTACACGTTTCTCAAGACGAAACAGAATCCATATTCTCGAATATTTCTCGCACTCTGGGTTCGATATCAAAGTTTCTCGGATAATCGCAATCATGACCGGATCTATCCTAGTTTCAGCGGCTCCGTACCACATCATCTCGTAGGTGCCCTATTCATCGACTTGGAAAAGTGGCAAATCGCATATGCAAACTGATCACGATTCCGTCTATTATCAGCTATGGAGCCCTTTTGGGGACCTCAATTTTCCACGTAAGTCTACCTGTGCAGCTGAGTGCGGTCCGAAAGCAAAAAGCTGATTTGGGTTTTTATAAAAAAAAAAAAAAAAAAAAAAAAGTCCTTCATCAATGGACCGACTGTATTTACAGTGGTCGAGCGACCTGTGTTTTCAAAAATCCAGGCCAAGCTCTTCCCCATTTATTTCGGCATGCAAACGGCGATTCCAGTGGTTCTTGCGTTGACCTTCCCTGGCAATGCTCTGCTTGGAGTATCATCTGGACCATCCGGACTCTTGGAGACGTCGAGCCGCTGGGAATCTCTCGCCCCTATTGCTACCATGTTTGTCACTGGGCTCATCAATCTTGTTGTTATGCTGCCCGCCACCAACAATGTGATCAAAGAACGTCGTGGACAAGGTATGTCGTGTGACTGATGGCAAGAGAGGGGAAGGCGGGGGGTTGAAGCTGGTTCAAGAGTGGAAAAGTGCTGACATGTCCTGGGATGCCGAACAGCCAAACGTGACGGGAAGGAGTATTATGAGGAGGGACCGCATTCCGAAGAAATGCGTGCTTTGAGCAAGAAGTTTGGCAAGCTGCATGGTATCTCGTCACTTCTCAACTTGTTCACGGTTGGCGCAGCTGTGGCTTATGGATTCACCCTGGGTTCCTGCCTACAGTCGATTGTGGACAAAGTTTGAGCACCTGCATAATTGAGAGAAAAACAGTGCTTTGGTGTATGAGAGAGACAGCTGAGAAGTATCTACTAATGCATTCTATTCCACGCCGGCGAAGAAACAGAGACCATGTTCTTTTGGCAGATTTCCAAGCTGCCCTCATCGCGCGAGTTTTTGTCGATTTTTTGTCGTCAAGGCTTCGTGGTGGTGGTGATGGTGGTGGTTGTGGTCGTCTCGTGATGCAAATGCTCACGACTCCTTCCTTTCGGTTTGAAGCGCCCATCTTTGACATGTGTAAACTGCATAGCCCCCGATTATACCAAACGCGTCGCTGACTTGTTTCGAACCCTCGTATCGCTGTAAAGACTACCTTGCATTTCGAGGAGGTCCTGCTTCGCCTGGTCCAGATTTCGCTTTCTCACGTCGTCGTCACTTACCGCAGCCACCGGCCGTGATTTATTGGCTTCGACCTGCCCTTGGAATGTCCAGCGAAGGGGCTTTCTCTGAAGTGCCTCTTCAATGTCGATGTCGCCTTGGGGTTGAGGAAAGACATGTTCCTGCGCGGGAGCTGGCGATTGCGCGGCTGAGCTGCCCGCGGATGTCTCAGCGAGCGTGGTGTTGCTGGAGTTTTGGTTCGTCGAAGACATTTTTTTTTTCTTGGCAGTGCGATAAAAAAACGTGGTTACTTGGTCTAATGTTTTTCTTCTTTTCTATTTTTGCCCTTTCTCCGGCGCAACGTGCTCCACGTGTCGGGGAGAGAAAAAAAAAAAACCATCCAAAGAAAAGAAAGTAGAAAAAAAAAAAGGCAGCGGCTGTTGGTTTAATAAATAAAGAGAAGGGGCAAAGGGGAAAGGGGAAAGGAAGAGGGGCCAAGGATGCCGTGGTGCATTCATTTCAATGCCGGCGGAAACCCGATGCCGGTTCCACTGGATCAGACAACTTTCTAACTTGACTTGCTGTCATCTGGTGACTGGTCTGGTCTGGTCAACTTGCCTTTTGATCCATCATGATTCATCCGGGACTACCGGCACTACCGGCACTGCTGGCCCTGCCAGACTTGGTTTAGTTTGCCGTGCGTCCGGCCTGAACTTGTATCTCACACCAGGAACTCCCGCGATGGAGGTGGGTCTCGAGTTTCGAGTTTCCGCATCATCCTGAATCCTAAGTCCTAACCAAGTCAAGTTTTCGCAAGCCCTGGGGGCCGCCTCAACCTTGTCTCCCGGAATGGCGCAGGCACTGCCAGCACATTGAAGAAATTGGTCTGGTTGAACCAATCCCCGAGCAGCTTGGGAGGTGGTTTACGATGAGCCGGCGCAGCCCTGGGGCTCGTAGCAGCCGTGGCCGCCGCCTTGCTGACCGTGACTGGTGGCCGGACTCGGGAGAGAGAGCCTAGCCGGGCCGGGCTAGCCGGTAGAGTGTTGATTGAAGATTTGCCCTGAGGCATAGCAGCTGGGTTTCTATGTGTCTACTGTCTACCGTCGACGTCTGTCGGGTTTGGCTCTTCTTTCCAAGATCAAACAGTCGTCAAGTCTGGCCTATGGGGTTCTCAACCACGCACAAACTGCTCTTTGCAATTCACACGGGAGGAAGGTCGTGGAAATATGGATCAAATTGCCACCAGCTAAGCCATCCAAGTTCTGCTCACTCTTATATAATCGTGTTCATACATGGCATTTAAACTTGGGGGCCAAATCAGCAGGGAATCCGGTCGGTCAAAGTTCGTGCAAAAAAGAATTCTTCGGCATGATAGCAACCTTGTACTCTTCTGCTTGACTGGCACGGAAAGTTGCTGGATGATGATTCGTGCTGTCTGATCGTGGTTACTGATCTTGCATGTATATCCCTTCGTCAGTTTCATCACTAGCTGTTTTCTGTTCATCAGCTTCTTCTTCGCTGGCTGTCAGTACGTGTTCTTAGGTCCTGCCTCTAGTGAGCCGCTTCCTGGCACCCTCAGTCTTATAACACTACACTGTTCCTGCAACAGTACATCTAAATACGTTAGATTCTCATCGACTAGTCGATGCAGAGTATTTTGTACTACGCAACTAAGAATATTTATGATTACAAGAGTCTCTATAGGATAGCCTCAATTGAAAGATGCAAAGCGGGAAGCTACGCTCCTCAGCTTGCCTGCCTTCGCGCACAATGTTTCGTTCCATCAGCCGAAGCTCCGGTTTGCGTGACCAAGTTACCCATGGCATCTCTCTTCCGAGGACACACGTGGCTGGACGCCTGAAAAGACTCGACTGGCTCTATGAATCGGGAGTCAGGTACTTGGAGACATCGTGTTCTTCTTAATGGCATAGCGAGTATATCGTTTTCAGTGTTCGGGGATCAGCACTGGCGCTTGCTCTTCGCATCTCCTTCACCTCTGTTCAAGTGTTATTAGTGTCGCATGGCTCTGTACAAAGAGGATTTAATATCAGCGAGTGCAACTCTATTCTGGCCATCTGTTGAACATGAACCATTCCGTTGGCGTAATGCATTCCATCTCCTTCAAATAAGCCACATCTGGTTCCCGGCCTGCTGGAGCAGCCTCGAGCAACTCCAACAAGGTACTTGGGATAGGAATTCGTACTTGGGGCAAAAAGCAAGTAGCATTGTCAGTACATCACGGTGGCTTGACCGTCAGTCGCCTGGATGGTCCCCAACCAACATCCCGTTTTCAACTCTACATCCACGAACGAAGAAGACCACAAAAATCGGAGACAACCATCTTGCTGCGGGACAAGGCGCTCCATAATCCCCACTACAATTTTGCTCTGGTCGACCATCAAGTACCAGATAGGTAAGAAAAAGAAAAAGAAAAAAAAGTCACCATTGATCATTTCAACGGCGGGGCTATGGTCGTTTATGGTCTCCACCTGCCGACACGGAGTGGGTGGTTGGGGTAGTTTCCAGCTCAAGGAATATCGCGACCGACTTTTCCGGGTTACCCGCCGTAGAGTCTTGCAGCTCAATGAAAATTATTTTTCATTAATTCACTGGAGGTTTTCAAGGGTTTTCAAGGGTAGCTGACCTGAGCTGAGGTGAGCCGAAGGAGCTGTTTAGTAATTCCTGTTGGCTATAAATAACAGTCCAATCCAGGACTAACTCTAACCTTAACCCTAACCGTAAGCTCACCCTAATCCTAAAAGCCCAAATCTTACCATTCTTTGTGCAAAATACATTTTTTTTTAATCCACCTCTCTCTTCCCCGTAACCCTCCAAAACCTCAGTCGATCTCCAGAGTCCAGACTACAGACTCGTCACTCGACCCCCGCATCCCCTTGACACCGACAAGGGCTCCTCCTTTGTCCTCATCCATATTTCTTTCATCGCTGATTGGAAGCTATGTAGCCCTCCCCCAACGGGCATGGGTACGGAGGCTTCTCCGTCGCGGCAGCATGGGGGTGTGGACGTGCGTACTGCCAGGCCAGTTGTAAGCGAGTGAGGACTCAGGGACTCGGAAGGGACAACTGTGCACGAAAGGGGTCATGGAAAAAACTCACGGGGCCAGAAGGGAACAGGAGAAACAATCCAACAAGCCTGCATGACAAAGAACCCGAGTCCTCTGTATGCATCTGGACATCTAGACACCCCCGGAATGTCTTGCCAAGTCTACTTGAGGATCATCTTGCGACATGGGAGGCTTAGAACCAACACGAGACCAAGCTCGTAAGACCAACGAGAAAAAAAATTGTGCAAAATGTACGATACAGGCTGTGCATTTGGAATGAGACGCGTACCCAGGCAAGTACGGAGTTCGAGCCCCGGTAATAGCCAGCGGTCTGCGGACCGATATCAAGTGCCGGCCAGGCCCCCCTAGTACAAGTATTTTATGTTTGTCCGTTATGTCTAGTTGTGGAGTCATTCACGGTCTAGACGTTGCATATATCACAAATAGGTATGGGGTACGGATCTATGTGCGATGTCCTTTCGTCTACTCAAAGGGAAGTGACGACCTGGACCATGAACAATGACTGGAGAAGACCACATACACACGCACGCCGCATTCTCCACGGTATCCCCATCTTGTTCAGCCGTGATCGTGTCCAAGCCCGTGGCAGCAGCCCGGCCCGTGTCGAGGTGATTGATAACAAGTCTTGACTTTGACACACTCACTATGGGGAAAAACGTCTTCTCGACTTATCCATCTCGGGCGAGCTGGAGGCAGCTCAAGACAGTCAGCCCAGCCGTGCGGGCAACCTGGGCTGCCACAACCTGCTGCATAGCCGGCAACCTCCTACAATCGCGCAGACTCGAGCTGTACTCGGACATCGTTTGCTGGACAGCGTTACCACTGCTGCTCCTCGCGACTGCATCCGCAGAGACTCGACTCCCCCCGGCCCAAAGATATGGTGCCAGCAGGGACGCATGGTTTGGCTCGCCCACCCTCTCCGGCTGGATCGTGGCAACATGTTTCTGCATAGCCAGTCTCTGCCTGGCAGAATGTAATGGTCGGGCCATATTACTTGTAAGGACGTTTTCCTGAACATTTCGTGGCGAGTAGTAAAGGCCCCTTTCTTCTAACGTTTGACCGGCCAACCAGCCCGTCTTGCATCCACTCTTCTTGGGCGCTCAGAAATATGTCACTTTCAGACCGTCAGACTTGGAAGCCGTCCGCATTGCCACACGGGATCCCGCCGCTGCCTTCGAGTTGGCTGAAAGTTTTGCTGTCTTGCTGTGTGTTCTCATGACGGTTTCGTCGAGTAGGCTCTATGAAGTGCTTCTGTCAGGCATTTCGGTTGTCGCGCTTCTCGGCATACTGCTTGCCTTGGCGTCTCCTCCTTCTGGTCCGTCCCGTTTGTTCGCCTCACGCATCAGACTCCCTCGGGATGTAGGATCGCTTGCTATTCATATCAACACCGTGTTCTGCGTGGCAGCACTTGTGCAAGCGATCTTGTTGGGGTTTCCAGCTGACGGGTTCTTTTCGGTGATGACCCTCGGTATCGTTAAATGCGGCACCTGGTATTTCACGACGAGGGCTGTGAGTCGCGCTCCCTCTCTCTCTTCTTCCCTTGTTAAAGACTTCTAGTCAATCTGACAGATTTTCATAGGCTCAGTTGACGTCATGGACCATCGCTCCAGCGATATGGACATATGGCTTTCTTAGCACGCGTGCGTTCCTCCATCAGCCCTCGACCAGATCCTCGTGTCTGCATATCATCAGCTGCTTTCTCGGTCTCGAACAAATTATGTGTATCCATCCTCCATCGTTGAAGGGGCGCTCAACGCTTTGGTTATTGTTCATCTTTGCCCTGACTCCCCATATCGCCACCCAATATTCCAAGTTTGCGGCTCGAAGCCTAGCGACTGACAGCTATGAGCAGCTGCATCCGATCCAGCTCCTTATACAACGGGCCAACTCGTCCTTTCAGGCCATGATGCAGAACCAGTCGCAGAGCTACACGGCAGCATGCGAAGAATACAAGCGCCGATATAGAATAGATCCGCCGCCAGGATTCGAGTCTTGGTATAATTATGCCAAAACACACCGCTCTCCCATCATCGATGATTTCGATACACTGTATCGTGGCATCGCGCCGTTCTGGACCATGAGCGGCAAAGAGTACGCAGAAACCATGCAGCAGGCGACGCAAACAGACATCAGCGAGATCTGGTCTTGCGACTTCTCAGGCAGCAATGGCACGACGTACTGCCACCATCCATACCGGACCTTTGACAGACATTTCTCAACGCTTTTTGACACCGTTGCGGAAAATGTGCGGCAAGAATTGTCCAACGTTTCATTTCTCGTCAACCACCTTGATGAGCCGAGGGTTATACTGCCACATGAACGAGGTTCTCATCCTTCACCGCTGAGCCAGGGACCGCTGCGGGAGACTGATTTGAAGCGCAAGTCCACATGGGACTTGCTTACTCGGAATTGTAACGCCAGTTCAGGTCGTGGTCGCGCCCAATCCCAGAGAGGACCCGTTCCGTTTGTGGAAGATATCATGGCCTGTACCGACCTCTGCCAACATGCGGAATACCGTGCCATGCACGGCCTGTTCCTCAGTCCTACCTCGCTTCAAGCAGTTGAAGGTTCTGTGCCTATCCTCTCCACTGGAGCTGTATCCACAATGGGCGACATCTTGATCCCCAGCCCCGCGTATCTTGAGCCTGGATTTCGATATGATGTGACAACGGACCGCGATTGGTCTCAGAAAAGCAACAATGTGTACTGGGCAGGTTCGACGACCGGAGGCTATGGCAACAGTGGCAGCTCTGCCTGGCGCCACTTCCACCGGCAAAGATTTGTTTCGCTGATGCAGAACCGCGACAAAGGCAATCGATATTCTTACTTGCAAGAACAAGACGATGTTTTCAAAAGGCGCGCCTCGTCATTTCTGGATAGTAGCCTCTATGACGTGTCCTTTACCAAAATAACGCAGTGCGACTGGAGATGTTGTCGCGAACAAAGCGAGCATTTCCCGCTCCAGTCGTGGGCCGATAAAGACGCCGCACTCAAGTCCCGACTCGTCTTTGACATGGATGGCAACGGGATAAGCGGTCGATATTACAAGTTGCTGGCCTCTCGGTCTGCTCCCATGAAACAGACTCTGTTCCGAGAATGGCATGACGATCGCCTGGTTCCTTGGGTGCACTACATTCCTGTCAGTCCGGGCATGGAGGAAGTGGCTGAAATGACGTTTTTCTTCACATCCACTCGGACGGGCCAGCAATGGGCACATTGGATTGCAGAGCAGGGACGACTATGGTCCTCGGAGGCGCTGCGGGAGGTTGACATTTCCATATACCTGTACCGGCTGCTTCTGGAGCTGGCGAGATTGCAGGATGTGGATAGGGAGGCTCTGGGTGTGGAGTAGATGTAACGCAGCAAGCATTGCTTTTCTCTTGCCGTTCTTTCGTTCTTTCTTTCTTTCTTTCTTTCTTTCTTTTTTTCTTTTTTGAG